>VURO01048854.1:9615-32658 GCA_015108175.1 Pelvicachromis taeniatus
AACTGTAATCGCCCAGAGTTTCCATTTTATTTCATTTCTCACAAACAGAGGTAACAGAACGGCTAAGCAAAATTGTAGTTTACATTTTTAGTTTGTACTGTAACTAATGCCACAAGTTTCCATGCAGTGAATGCCTCAGAGCACATGAACTGAGCCAAACCTAACATGATGTCCACCGTTTTTAATGAGCACTGCACCAGAACTAATGACCATTGTAGTTGTTGTTTTTCCTCATCAAACACTGGCTTTGATCAGAGAATATTTGTGCCCTCGGGTATGTGGCATTGCGGAAAATATTAAAGAATCCATAACAGATTCAGACACAACCTGTTTTTGTTAACATGGCTGTCTTGGAGTGACGTGGGAAGCAAGCTGGACTGTTCGCCTGCAAATGAACATTCACTTCTCCGCTCTGTCTAATCACATTCGCAGCTCTGCATCAGGATTTGTGACTGTGCATGAGTGTCTGTGTGTGTATGTATTAAAATGTGTGTCTCATGTGTATACTTGCATGTCATCCTGCTGACAGGGATCACATCGCACCATGAAAAACACGCAGTCTTTAACCGAGAGAGCGCTTCACAGTCCAAAGTAAGTATTCAAGTTTCTCAAGTTAGAGCAAACTCAGACAAGTGTGGTCCCAGATCAGGCTGGTGCAGTGTGCAGACTCTTTAAAAATAATAATAATAAAATTTTATTTATGTAGCACTTTTCAAAACGGAGTAAATGTTTCACTTTGGGGGAAAATATACCAGAAATTATGGACACATAAGGTAAAAACATTAGGAAAAAATAGGATACATAAGCAGACATAATACCCCACACCAAATATACTTAAAGCAGGGAATCAATACCCAAATCCTTAAGTTACAGAAAAGTTTCTTATTCATTTCTGGAATTCCAGGGCAAAATATATATCCTCTCAAATCCAACCTATGACCTTGTTCTTGGCCTTGAGAAGAAAAAGACAGAGTGGGAGGTGAAGGAACATAGAGCCTACACAGAAAGTCTTAGGGCCTCTTAAATGAAGAGAACATAGCTTTAATCAGAACTATCAATGCGCTGTAAATCTAATAAGTCAGACACATTAAAGTGTATAGATCCATTCCATTCTATGCCAAAGATCCCAAAAACACGTATTCGAAATTTCCCTTGTAATAAAGTCACAGACTGGGGCCGACCACAGCACCATGTACTCAGAGTAAAGGATGCTCAAAGCTGTGATCTGCAGTGGGACCAGTGAAGACGGATAACTCCTTGAAGAATAATTTGTAATGTCAGTCAGTATGTGGCCTAAGCTGCAGACATCATGGTCATGACATCACATCGCGGCTGCTGAGGCAAGGCTCAAGACGGCTTTAACGAGAGTAACAATACAATGATATCATGACTGTCTGAGAGCTCTTGCAGGGAGGGTAATGGGATAACTGCTCCGAGCCATTTACAGGAGCTGAAATGAAATTCTGTAAAGTGCTGTGAGACTGTATATGGGATCTCCTGTTAGTCATGATGTAATCATTTGCAAGATTAGTTTCTTGTATTGTCTGAATGGCTCAGTAAGTCCCATAATGCCCCATACATTTCAGTACCTTAGTGTACTTCCTAGTGTTATGGAAGTTTTCATTTAATAAAGCCTGCATACAACGGCGAGCGGTAGCTAACATCCTTAATTTCCCACGCATGAAGAGGGACGCCAGTCAGGGGGGCACTGAGAGTCGTCTCTCCCGATGAACAGTTCAGGTCCTCTTTTAAAACCGTTGTAGTCCAAAAGCTTTTCACAGTTCTCGTTCACACCTTGATTTAACAAAGGATTCCACTACCTGTGGGATTCTCCCCCCACTCTGGGTTCTTCCTGTGTGAATGCTCCCCCTCAACTTCCTGAGATAAAGCCATCTGTTTAACGGCGTGAAGCAGACATGCTACAAACCCAGTGACACCAAAGCATTATACAATAAAGCAATGTGACCAATACATAAATGAAAGAAATGATAGTACACTAAGTTACTTACAAACATGCGCAGGTGTCGGGCACACACCAGGCCAATAGAGCCATTTTGATCTGGACCACAGATCACCAGCACTGTTGGCTGCTTCTTTGTTAAAGAGCCAAGAGGGTAGGCCTGGTGGAGAGACAATAAAACAAAGTAAGAGAAAGAGAGAGAAAGTGTTAGAAATAGACTATGAGCTGATGATTGGGAAAGCACTGCAATAAGACGAAGTGGACAGAAGAGGTTATTGATAGAGAACAATAGTGACAGCATGAGGAAGCTAAATTCTTGGCAATATTCTTTATCATCCCTCCAACTTAGGCTTCTTATTCAGTCCAGGTTATCCGATCCTCACCTCAGCCTCTCCATCATACTCTGAGTGCCTGGGATGCCAGACGAGGGTGGAAATGGCACCAGCTCCCCTGTCTCTTGTGTCTATGAGAAAAGGTCCAATCTCATTAAAATAACTACAGTGGAAAAAATCCCAGTGTCCTCACCACGGGATGCTTCCATGTATATATTTATATATAACACACTTTCTGTCTGCATCCTGGTTACAGCGAGCTGCTGGCATCCGTCTCCTTTACTGCCCGCACATTCCCTTGTAAATCACCGTGCACCTTCTTAAACGAGACAGGTATTCGCCCGCGGAACTGTCATCATGATTGGCTAATCTTCCATCTCCAACACGTAAACAGAAGTGCTGTGTGACAGTGTGTGTGCGTGTGTTTGTGTCGGTTTGTGTCGGTGTGTGTGTGTGTGTATACACTCCCTGTCTGTGTTTTTTTTTCCCACAGATTATTCCCAATGCCACAATAGACAGACTGTTAGCTGCTGCTAACAATGTTAGGTGGGGGTATAGAAGAGTTTCTGCATTGTGGCATTACAAAGGAATGATTATTCATTATCTTAAAGGTTACAGCATGATTTCATGAACCAAAACAAGTTGAACATTAGGAACATTTCAGTTCATGCTAAAATCCCGTCCAATTAGCGCCCAATAAATGTGTCAGAACACACATCATAACCTACAAATTACAGGCCAAGCATTTCATAATTACAGGGCACGTATAAAGTGATGTATTAATAGAACAGAAAGGGGTTGTAAAATAAGAGAAATATTAGTAATAGTATAACTAATATTAAACCAATTATCACTGGGTGTAGCTATACTGTAATAACTGAAACTATTATTATTATTAAGGTGGTTCTTTAAATCTATAAATGTAAAATTCTGTGTTATCTAATAAGTTTACCATTACTGTACCATAATTACACCTTTATACACCATAATGTATTCATATTTTAGATTTTTCTCTCTATTTGAGAAACAATTACACGATTACTTTTGGTCCCTCGTGAATATTTTATTGCACCCTATAATTATTTATAGTTATCATATACCGTATGTCTTCCAATTGTAGCCCGGGCGTTTATTAAAAAAATGATCCGGCCAGCCCGGCGTTTAAAAGAGACCGGCGATTGTTGGAGACCGGCTCTTATTCCCTTCTCAGACGGAATTGTCGCGGAAGTGAGAGGGAAAGAGGACCCAGGCGCAGTTTTTAGACTGAGGTGAAAAGACAGTGCGTTTATTTACAGTGCTCCAAGACATATTCCAACAGTTCACTAATAATGCAGTTCCCAATTGTGCTCCTCATTTGCAGCTGAGTGTTTCCAGTGCACGAGTGGTGCGCCCCGAAACTTCTCTCTGCCCAACTCTCCAGGAGAGGACCAGAGACCAGAAAATCACAGTTAGCAGGTTTGCTAGCCGACAGTTCCAGTTCAGTGTAATAATCCCACTTCGATGGTCGCTGCATCCAGCTTAAATGCTGCTGGTCGTAGATGACGGCTGATTGGAAACAGCTGGCCGAGTGATGAGATGCAGGAGGACTGACAGCGGAGGGTTTGTTTCTTTTTTTTTGTTTGTTTGTTTGTTTTTTGAGCGACGTTCCAGTCACACTCCATACCAGTTGGTGGCGGTAATGCACCATTCAGTTGTTTGCCAACCGCTAATAAAAATTAAAAAGAAGAACAAGAAGAAGACAGCGCGGAGGGACTTTTGCGTCAAAGGTTGCCTGACTACTATTGGAGACCGGCGTCTACTTGCATGACATGTTTTCAAACCGGCGTTTATTAGAAACCGGCGTTTAAAAGAGACAGGCTACTAATGGAAGATATACGTATGTGCAACATAGAAATAAAAAAATTGTCCAGTGTGTAATTCAGAACGTCAGAAGATCAACTTTTTTGCTGTGATGGGCCTCGAAATATTGGCGATGAACTTCAAGCAGGCCAAAATTCTTCCAGTGTGCATAAATCCCATTTAGTTCCACTTTCACTAATGTATTCCGGACAGGAGAAAGTTCAAATGGAGACATAGGCAGTTCTCCACATTGGATAATTGGATATAACAAGACTCAGAGTGCATTAGGTAGAGCGATGAATCCAGGAGAACGGAGACAGCAGCCATTATTTCTATCGTAACAGCTCAACTGAGAAATCATAACACAGACTCAATGAGATGGAGGACAGGCTGTTACAGCTGTTGAGGGCCACAAAGTTCACAATTGGAAGAAGAAAGAAGGTAATGCTTGATAGGCTTAAAAGGTAGAGGAGAGTGAAGTTAGCCAGCATCTTAATGAGATGAACCAACCAGTATTTGTATGCGAGTTGTACTACAGAGAGTTAAAACACAACTCTGCAGTTTCTCTCAGATATACTTGGAGTGTTTAAGTTTTCCTGGATCTCTGTTGTAGTTGTTGAGCCCACAACTCGGCCCTTTCCCAAGCTGCAGCCGGCAGCTATATTCAGGAAACCAACTGTTTACTACTTGCTTAGTGTCAAGTGTCAAGCAGACAAAGTTAGCTACCACCATATAAACTGTGTAGCGCTTACAAAGGTAAATTGTTTGTAAAAAGTGAAACAGTGCTTATAGTTAAAGTGGTGGTGAGAACTACAACAGCATACGAATCCTTCCCCCAAATGGCCAAAAACACAATAATCATAAATCACAGATTTTTTTTTTATGGATTTCCTGTGTGGAACAAAACCAGCCAGCCCATAATAACTTGGCCATCCCGTGTCTTCCTCACGCTACACAACTCTCTTTTTCTGCTTGTTTTAACAAATTCACATGAGAAGGTTTAATGACATTTTTCTGTAAATGTTGAGGACCATCGGGAGGCTCAATCTTGCTTCTGGTGAAACCATTAGAGATACTCTCTTGACAGTGAGCAGCTATAAAGGGATCAGACCAGATCAATTCGGGCAGGGTTCTTTTTCATTATGAAAAATGTGTGTAATCTTACAGAGAATGCTTCATTTTCTACGACATGTGATACTAAAACTTAATAAATGAAAGAAATTAGCAAGAGAAGGGACACAAAGCATGCTGTATCATGAGGACTGATTGTGCTTTTTTATTGGTTTAGAACGAAAGATGAAGTTCTGTTAGAGCAATTTTCCCATAAATATGAAATTTCACAACTACTTTAATTATCATATTAAATCAAGCTTGCCAGTATGACAATATTTGATCGTTTCTGATGGATTTTTGAATGGATTTATAGGCAGCTATGATGGTAGCTGTACTTTTTTTTTGTTTAAATCAGCTAAATACTTTGGTAAAGTCAAAATAAACATCTGCAACAAATGTACGTTTTAAGAACTTTTGATACTAAACATGGGGGCAAACTTGGAACAAGAGGTCACAAAAGTAACTAAGTAGCTGAGCAATTTTACAACCCGCCCCTCCATGCCACCCTATGCTCACATACACACAAACACACACCAACTATAGGAAATATGCCTGTCTTGATTGTAATAACGTCTCTAAGGGTATACTGCTTTGAATTAAATGTAAAAGGCACATGAGCCTTCACCTCCAATCAACCCGAAACACACACACTCAGCCTGAGAAAACATTATCAGGCTCCTAAAAACACAAATATGCTCACATATCCAGAAAAATATTACCTTTAATATTTGTACTAGAAGACCAAACCGAAGTCCAGGGGCTACTGCAAACTATAGCCTAGACTAATTTATTGCTGTGTGGCAACAAAATCTCTCCTGTCTTCACTCAGGTGTTGAAAAGTCTCAGACTGATACAGAAAGAGACACACACACACACACACGCAGACACACACAGTCTGGACCTGGTGGCTGCTGCTGTTGGAACAGTAAAGGGATTACTTACAGAAAACCTATAATCTATCTGGCAAGGTGTGTGTGTGTGTGTGTGTGTGTGTGTGTGTGTGTGTGTGTGTGTGTGTGTGTGTGTGTGTGTGTGTGTGTGTGTGTGTGTGAGGAAGCACATGCCTGTTTGTGTGGTATACTTGGAAGCCAGCAGCAGTAGGCCAGCAAGGTAATCAGTAAAATCAGACTGTCTGCATCTCCTTCTACTGTAATTTTCCTTAAATAGAAGTGATGTCATGTAAGCGGTAGCGTGCTGCTGGCGGCTGTGGGCAGCAGTGAGACACCCCATCCAGACCATGTTTGTCTAGTATGGCTTTGCTGTTGGGGGCTGGTGGTGGAGGGCCGGGCATGGGGCCAGTGACAGCTAATGGTAATAGTCGGGAAGTGGATGTGGTGGGTTTAATCACACACTGTGAGGGGAGAATACTAAGCCTCCACCTTTGACTGATGTTGCCACTCTGCCACTCAGTGTTCACTTTTCTTGTTCTCGCTTCTCTTCTTTTCTTGGTTTGAAGGGGGATATCAACGGCGTGTCACTGAGGTAATGTTGCCCCACTTTATGAATTTGTAACTTCCTGTTAGCTGCTCTTTTGTGCTTTTGTCTGTTTTTTTTTATTTCCCTTTGTCTCCTTCTTCTTGTTTCTTTTTCTTTTCATCCTTCCTCCTGACAGCAAAGCAAGGTTTCATGTGTCTTGTAGCTCAGACTCTTATTCATCAGCCTGCTGAAGAGCCCACTGAGGAAACCAGCGTGGCATTAAACCAAGTCAGCGGTCTGGTCAAAGGGAACCACATATGTTCCTAACAGCCCTCAACTGACACACACATACACAGTCTTTGCTTGACAGAGTGCAGATCACAGCACAATGAAACTGCTGCCACACCAGAGCTGAAAAGTCACAGTTCTGGACCGGTGTGGTTCGGTAAACGGAGCAGTGGCACTGGGTGAGCTCAGGTGTTGTGCCGCCCGAGGTAAGCTGCTCACATTTCTCGAAACTAATGTCACAGAAACTTGGAGCATTTGCTCCACACAATAACGAGACATTTTCTATGAAAGTTCATGCAAAATATGAAATTAGCACAGCTGTACAATCACGAGTTTTTGCGGTGATTACTGAGGTTCAGAGTGCTAGAACGGGAGGAGGATGGGGTGAAATCTGTGACCTTTAGAAATGTTCTGCTGGAGAGACACACCGCGGAGGATATTAAACGGGGTTGCCGTGGCTGCAGTCCGATGTCACTGGACGTGAGCTTAAAACTGCCGTTTTGGATTGGATTATTTTTCTCCAAAAGTTCTGTAATTGGAAAAATTTGCATGCCATACTTTGGTTTGAACAGTTTTACGGCAGGAAAAAAAAAGTGTGAATTTGAAGAAAAACTTTCTCAAAGAAAGTTTTAATTGGATTTGAGTTAATCCCTAGAAAAATGTTGAGGAGAAAGAAAAAAAAAAGCAGCTTTGACACTTTTAAATGGTCATTAAATATTTGCAAAGTTGCCATTTTCACCAAAGTGCAAAGAAAACACTCATATTAATTAAAATTGAATAATAAGATTGAAATCCTAGTTATAGGGAACAGATAATACTGATTACAGATAATACAGATAGTAGGAATACTGCAAAAACAGGAAAATTCAAATACAACTCAAAAAAAATTCTATGGTTAATAACCACTGCCCTGTGTTTGAGCCCTCTGGCGTAATGGTACAAAGAAATAAGCTTTTGAAGGCACAACAGCAGATTAAAGGTTGATTTCACATTAAAAAGAGAACTGCAAAAACAACTGACTGGAAATACATTTCTTGTCACCACTTTCACTTGCAGCAATAAGTTAAGCTAGACTGGATGGATCCACACTCGATAGCGATAGATGGATTGGGGATCATGCTGTTTTTTAACTTATACTGAAGTGAAGGTAAAATGTGCTGTTTCAAATCTGTACTTTCTTTTGAGTGTGTGCTGACCATGAGAGCGCTTGTGTGCATTTACAAACACAGCCACTAGGAGTACAGAGTAACTTGGTGCTCATAATATTCATAATAACAAAGAAAAAACACTGAGTGGGTCCCACTGTGGACTTTTCATCTTCAATAGTTAATGTCATGGCTGTCCTGCAGAAAGTAGGTGACCACCACATTATGTGTTCATGAGTTAAGTGTCATGCAGTGAGTCGTGTTCAATTTGAAACAGTATCACCTGAAATTCACAGATGCAGTGCACTCACATGTGAGTGATGCATGCATGCACCAATGTAATTTACATACACTTTTCTAGTCAATGAATGCACATAAGATTATACATCATTATTTATTTATCTATGGCCAATTTAGAATTACCAGTCAGTCTCGCCCAGGCACATGCTATGATGGTGGAGTGATGGACTAGGCAAGTAAGTAACAAGCAGGCTATTCATGCACTGAAGTGGCTGAACTGAGAATCAGTCGGATATAAAGAGAATCAGATTAATACGGTTTATCTGAAAGATGGGAGATACACTAACCTTAGTGATGGCGAGGGCGCACGCTTGTCCCCAGATCTCTATCAGCTGCTGTTGTCCAAACCTGTAGTCCCTCAGTAGTTCTGTCTCTATAGCTGCTGCCTCCCCTTTACTGCCAGACACAAACACAGACACGCTGTAAGCGACATAAGTTCATAATCAGTAAAAGCATCTGCATGTGGCACGTTGTCAAGTGGTTTGCAATAAGAAATGCTATTAGCTCAAATACAGTGAAATGTGTATAATGTTTCCTCTCCTGAATCCCAGTAAGGTTATTTTTTTCTGTTTCCACTTTAGTTCTGTTTTTGTTTATTGGGGCAAACAAACCCCATGATGAACAAAATAATTAAAAGGAGCGTGTGCGTGTGCGTGCATGTGTGTTAAAATAGACTAAAAGAAGACACCGCAAAATTGGTGTATTAACATGTGTAGCTACCTAAATGGTTGTTGTATACTTAGGTTAGTAACAAATACGAGCCTCCAGGTTTTTAAGTGTTACTCAAACAGGTGTACACGTCAGTGGTTCCTTATGAGAAAACAGTTTGTGGGAAACATGGTCATGGTCTAAACATGTGATCCATGAACAGCAGCAGCCTTTATACATTACACACGTTTGTGCAGAGGTAAACACAGCTTGAGGCTGCTATGTGGTCAACATACCTGTAATCTAATGTTCGCTCATGTTCTTTCTGATCTAACTGGCTATTGGCTGCTCAGTGGTGACAGTGTGAGTAAAGCTTCTGATGCTGCTTTTACCATAAAGGTGTCAGTATGTGTGTGTGTGTGTGTGGGGGGGGGCAGGTGGCATGAGCTGTTATTGACGGTATGAAGACAAAGTAAAACCATTACGTGTGTAAATGTACATGTGAGGTCTGAGTCTTTAAAATAGGATACATCTCTATTACTCTACAGACACCTGGCGGTCCTCTGCAGTACTGCAAGTCAAAAATAAAAACTAAATTAGTCAAACATTTACTGCGAACTTCAATGGACGTATTTATTGTTCCAGTTTGCTGAATGTAGGAATGCTCTACAGTAGAGTACAGCAGAAGGTCAGAGCAGTTTTTGGACGCACTAGAAAGACTTAAGCAATTTTAGTCATGTAATTGTAATGTGGCCCACTGATGCATGTGTATGGGCATTTCTTCTTGTTACATCATTTGTGCTACTTCTCATTACATCACCAAAACACCCCACATCAGGAACATGGAAGAGTATAGACCACAGCTAACACTGACATCTACTATACAGCAAGTTCAACTATATAAATCCAGCCATCTAAATATGCATACAGATGAGCAAGCTGCCCTAATGAAGTGCAAGAATAATATGCATTAAAAAAATTCTAAACACTCAATCATTAGTGTCACTGTAATTCTGTTGTATTCATTCTCCAGGAACAAACTAAAGCACAAGCAGGATAAAGATTTTTATTGTTCTGAACCATTACAGTGAATCCCCTGTGTTCTTCTCTGATCTTGCAACAATATGTGTGTTTTTTATTGATGTCTATAAGAAAAACAAGGGACACACATGAACTCACTCTGGGTCATCTGCCTCTGTTCTCTGCAGTTTATAGTGTGACTAATGCTAAACCTGCTTTTGTTCCATTTAGACTTTTATAAGAAACAGCAATTTGTGTGTGTGTGCGCGCGTGTGTGTGGGCGTGTGCGTGTGTCAGTGTATCCAAGTGGGGCTCCTGGCATTTACCTGTGCCAGTGGAGCGGCAGCAGCTGTCACCCATGGCTCACCTCAGGGAGGTTTCCTGAGTCGCTGAGACGAGCTGATCTTTGGAAAGTTCACCTCAGTTCACAGGGTTTACTCTGTGTTTTGCTGTGCCCCAAAAATATTCAGAGCTTCTTACAGCTTTTGTTGAGCAGAATTGATTCTGCGTGAGGACGAGCTATTCTGTGAGTTTACCTTTAAAACAGAAATGGGGATTATCCAATCTGTGTAAAAATAGCTGTTGATGGGTGTGCAAGTGTGTGTGCGGGGAGGCTAAATCTCAGTCCAGGATTGTTGCGTTAGCTGTAACAGTACCGCTGCTGAATGGGCAATTAGTATTGATCCTTAACATTACTGACAGAACAAAATGTTGTGGGTGTGCAAATCAACGACTGGTAGTTTTAGCCAGGAGGCTCTACCACAAGAGGAACAGCACACTGTGTTCAGGACTAAAGACAGATGGCTGCTTCATGCCACATACTGCAGGCTCTCTCAATTACCACTTATAATCATGCTTATTAGTATTTTTTTTTGTTTTTTTTTTAGCTGAAGCTAGTGAGGTAAATTTGAATGTGCAACAAGTTTTAATAGAAAAGTGCTTCTGCAGAAAAGTGCAACTATATACCAGTTGCGTAAAAACGTAAAAAAATATAACTGCTGCGTCTGTTTGTGTGTCTGCGTGTGTGTGTGTGTGTCTGTGTTGCAGAAAAACAAGGCCTCATGAGTAAGAGTTTCTCTTGCACCTGTAGCTACAGTCATGCAACAGCTAGCAGTCTTTCCCTGGAGGGAGAGTTGATTTCCCCATGGTGCATTAGCTGAGCGCCTGCAGCGTGCCACCCTCATTGCAGCAAAGCTTAACTATGATCACAACCTGCTCAATGAGTCTGTTTACCTTACACATGAGGTAAGACAAAATGAAACTTTAAATGGCTGCTGTGGGGAAATTGCAGCAAATGGTAGGAGAATATGCAGGAAAGATTTATTTATTTTTTTTAAGAATTTGAATAATAATAAGTTGGAGGTCATAAAATAATAAAATAAAAAAAAGCAATAGTTTAATGTTTGTTGAACGAAATATTTCAATACATTAGGAGTTTAAATGTATATCCTGTAAGCAGTGACTCATATACAGAAAATATTGGAATATATAGTATGAACTAGAGATGGACTGATCCGATATACAGTATCGATATCAGTCCGATCCTGACCTAAATGACTGCATTGGATATCGGGGAGAAATAAAAAATGTAATAATGATGTAAAAATGCTTCATGGTTCAAAATTATGTTTAAAAAAAACACTTTTTTTCATACTTGCGTTAAGTTTTGTATAGAATTTACAAAAAAAATCAGTCTCAGGTTAAATGTGATAGAAACTACTTACACTGACATCCGTTTGATCAAAGATGAGTGTCATGAAGCCATGTTTGCATTTATTTGCACTGCTTTCCACTCTGGATGTCTGTTTATGTTCGGCTTTAAGTATAAAAGGCTCCATTATACAACCATTTTTCTTTAAGTTGTTGAATATAAACATTATTTTGTGCTGATATTGCACTTCTTTTTTCAGAACCAAAGAGTTTTTGAAATCTGCATAAAATTGCATTTTGAATTACTTTCTGAATATTACTTTAAATACTTTGCTTTGAAGTTCTGCTAAAAGTTTAAATAAAAAGATCAGTATTGCTGAACTGAAAAATATTTTGGGTGCAGTGTATTATTGCATACAGGTATAATAGAATAGCTTTAGAGTTTAGTTTTTTTTAAACTTGAGTATGAACTTATACAGAATGCAGCAAGACATTAAAATGAAGTTTTATTGATCCCTTTATCGGAATCATATCAGTATCGGCAGATGTCCAAATTTATGATATCGGTAACGGTATTGGGCATTAAAAAGTGGTACGTGCCATCTCTAGTATGAACAGATGTTAAATACAGACAATCCAATTCAACAGTTATGCTACAAAAACGATGAAAGTGCTAAACGTAGCACCCAAGGATGACAAATTTGATGCAGGCGAATGAAAAACTCATAAATAATATGCTTTAGTGTGGATTTTCTAGCTGTGAAGCATCCTTGAATCACATGAGAGATGACTATCCCCCTGAATATCAGAAGGGCTTCTATTTTCCCCACACTGGAAGACTGAAATAACCACATTTCACAATCCCCGCCCACTCACTTTACTTAATTTCCACCTTTCAAGAGTGATCTTCTGGTGCAATAAGGAGCATGATTAAAATAAAAGTAAAAGACTGTGGTTGACATTTTACTTGCCAGGCAGAGCGGTATATCATGATGCAAAACAAGTGAGACACAACAGTGTTTCCACTACTGCTGCCTTCAGGGCTTCCCACCAAGAAGAGGAAGAAAAAAAAAGAACTGTATTACATTTGTTAGCTTAGGATAGGAGCAGAAAGTCAAGAAAACGTACTAAAGTTCAAACAGAGCATCAGAATGGGCAAGTGATGTCATTTTAGTGACTCTAACCATGGCGTGGTTGTTGGTGCCAGACGGGCCAGTCTGAGTATTTCAGAAACTGCACTGGGATTTTCCCACACAACTATCACTAAAGTTTACAAAGATTGATCAGAAGACAAGAAAATTTTTCACACAAAAATGTTTTGTTTTTGCCAAAGGTCAGAATAACTAAAAGAAGTACTTGGTACATCTAAGGTCTGCAGCTTGGTGTAGACAACATGAAAGCATGGATCCATCCTGCCGTGCATCAACAGTTCAGTCTGGTGCATACATACAAATCAACTGTTGGTGAGTCATACAGCCAATAAAGGGTGTCCAACCTAATGTAATAATAACAATATGTGCCTAACAAAGTGGCCAATTGGCATTGTTTATTTGTTATATTTATGTGATGTTATTTTTTCCTAATTTTTCTCTAATTGTTTCATTTCAGTGTCAAAGTATCTTGTCCTTTTTTAGTATTGTGGAAGGTGCTCTCTCTCTTCTCCACAGCCTCTGGACACTGACTGCTCCACACACAGGGAATAGAAGAGGCCACTTAAGACAGAGACACAACTTGTTGCTGTAGGTGCAACAGAAGCTTCCCCTAGAATGAAGACGAGAATAAGACGCCTGACGGGGCAACGCTCAAAAAGTTACTGTACAACGTGTCTGTTACCTGCCTCAAATCTACTGTTTAGTAATTAACTGAACTAGTAGTAGGCCGTATGTGTCAAGGGGGCCCTCCTGGTCCAATAATGAGCTGTTAATAATTAGACAGACTCCTGCTTGGAGGGGACAAAAAGAATAATAAAATTTTTAAAAAAAACACTGTTCATTAGTTCAGTTTCCCTCTCTCAGTCATTATCTGTCCACCTCCTGCTAAGTCTATTACTCGACAGCTGTTAATGATACTTCAGGCCTTTCAAACACAAAGTAGATGAAAAAAAAGCATGTTGATCTGAAGAAAGACACTCTTTTATGTCTGTTTATGTCCTCTTTACAATACTAATCTGTGACATTTCCATTAAATGATGACTCTATTTTGTTGCACAGTTAACAACAAGAGTTAGCCAGTGCAGTGGAAGGATTTGTCTCCTGTAACTGCCCCTTTAGTGCAGTTCTGTGCAAAAGTATTGAGTCACCTCTCAATTACTTATAAAGTTGACCAGGAGCCCGACTTAACTCTGTAGCTTTTAAAGTAATACGCCAACCTCCCCCACAGCGGCGCCGCAGACCACGCCCCACCACAGTCCCATTTTCCCGGCAAAATTTGTTGAAAAAAATAATATTGACTCAAGACTTCTGCATAGTACTGTCATGCTGATATTATGTGATTATGTAATGTATGTATGTAATGTTATGTAAAATTTTGCAAGCTGAGTGTTAGCACTTTTCTAATGAGGAATAAATACAACAGAACTTCATGCAAATGATACAAGAAGACTTTTTTTTTCATACACTTGGACAAACTGCAATTGGGACTTGTAGATGTGGCATCTTTCTCTGTATCCAGTGACAGTGAAAATTTGTCATTTTGAGTACATTTTACTCAAAATGCCTATGTCGATCTCAACATAAGGACTAAAAATTAAGTCAGCACACCCCAATTGTCAGTAGGGGAAGTATTTTGACACACTTGTCTCCAAGTGTAAAATATGCCACATTACAAAACAACACTTTAACCTTTGTGGGAGTAGAAAAAAAGTCCATGGTGGTAACCATAAATGTCTGCACAGATTACATTAAATCCATTACACTCTTGTGTCTTCTGCTGAGTTTTCATTAGGCCTCAGTCACACAGGTGTACTTGGTGAGTGGGAGTCAAACTTGAAAAAAACACAATGAAACTAGAATTGGAAAACATGCAAAGTAAAAAAAAAAAGCAACAAGCAATGGAGACAATTGATCTTCAGAGTAAAATCTTTGCCTTATCATTGCAAGCAAGTGTTGTAGTTTGCAAGTGTAAACTATGGTTGACGGCGACAACAAAAGCAATCTCAAGGAGATTTTCTGTGCAGCACCATATACTTTGCAATTACCAGCAACCACTTGCCAACTGTTGAGCAAACATATCATTTTCTCTAGCAACCTGTGATTGTCAAGGAGTCACCTGTTGGTCTCTGGGCCTGAATAACTGAGGCCTTCAAGCCGACATGTCAAACTGTACATGTCAATTAGGGGGAAATTCATATCAGCATTATTCATCCTTCAGGGACCAATAATGTTAATAATGTGGACAGAAATGAGACAGACAACGTCTCATTACTAATGTCTCATTACTAATTACTAGTGTAGCGTAGTGATCCGATCGGCACACTAACCGCCCAGGGTCTCGGGACAACTCGCACCAACTGCCAAGACCCAAGGCAGGCCCAGAATGAACGGACAAAGAGGCCGATATCAGCCAAAGTATAACAAAGTTTATTATTTTAAAAGGTATAAAACAAAACAACGGGTTTGCAATAAGAATAAAATGTCACAATAAAAGGTCACTAACGACCAATAAAAAATAAGGTGCCAATCGCCTGATAGCTCACAACCACAAACATAAAAACAGGCACTCGTCGCTTTTACAGACAATACCCCAATACATCCCGGATAAATATGACCCGCAGGAACACTTATCGCATGCACTAAGCATTCTCTAAGGGATTAATTAATATCACTGCACTCAATTTAGACACACAGCAAACTCATTCACGAGGGGCACCGTTGCAGAGCCTAATTGACAACAAATATGAGGCCCAGCTCTGTGATTGTGCACGGCCTGGCAAAGATGGCACCAACCCAATTGACATGAAAACAAACCCAGAATAAAACTCTTAAAATGTGGCACTTGCTTCTAAAACCAACTAAAAACAAACACAACAAAAAGGAGCAATAATGAGACAGATGGAGTCTAGTCTGAGTCAAAGAACATTTGTTATCCCAAACTTTATGCCTTGAGATCGAAGTTGCATGGACATATGAATGACTACAGAAGCATAAAGATACTAGTGGTGATGTTTGGACCAGAGGAAGGAATATCACAGAAATAACCAGAAATAGCCAGCAATGAAAAGTGTGAAGGTGGGACTGTGTGGATAAATTTCACATTTGTTTTCTGTCACCTTCTTCTTGTAAAACTCTATCGCTCAGGTGTATGAACACAGGCCCACACCGCGCTATAGAGTGGAAAACTAAATATGACCATGAAAAAAAAAAGAAAGAAGCAAAAACAGAAAAAACTGGACCTTTAAGAAAAAAAAATTTCACACCACTATCTTCATGAAATATTTTGGCAAACTTTCTTCTGCTTTTAGCTGCCTACTTTCAATCTCACACCCTGGCAGCACCCTCCCTTCATTTCTGTCCTTTCATCTCCAGTTTTGCCAGTCTTACTTTAAGCCTATCCATTTTTTCCCTGCATTATCTTCCTCTGCCACGTTTGTCCTCCTTTTTGCCACAATCCATTTCTCTTTTTCCCTGTTGTCCTGATCGAGGTTTGCACTTCACCGAATCAGAGTGATGCCACACGGAAAGGTGACAGAATGAAACAAAGAGAAAGAAAAGAGCAAGAGAGGGAGGGAGCGAGCGAGCGACGGGGTGAAAGAGGGAGAGCACACAGGGGGAAATGACTCACCGACAGTTGATTTAATCTGTCTGGCTTTATTATTTTTTTATGTACACACGTTTGGATCTGAGAAACACCTTTAGAGGGAGAGAGGAGCAGGTATATTCAGAGGTAAGTCTACTGTCATCATCCGTCATTGCAAGTATCACTTACTCTGAAAATAATCTCATTATAGACCCTCAGCCATGTTCCGCTAAAGGGATTTGGTCATAATTTTGATATCATGCTGACGGTCGGCCATGCTTCATACCCTGCTAAGCATTAAAGTGGCTTGTACTTTGTCACAAAAAGATGCCTCCCCTGCACTTATAATAAGATTATCAGTGGGCTTTCTCAGGCCTATGTCTGTGTGTGTGCATGCAATTTAACATGTGTCAACTCAGGACACCTTTCATCATCCATTGCACTGCCTGCAGTGTCCCTCCAGGAAGTCCCACAGCATCCAAGGAAAGTAGAGAGGGCAGAAGAGAAATGCAGCAAGGTTCAAATACAAACTGTCCACATTTAAGAGAAGACCGACGTGTGACCACTGGTAATAAAAATAAAAGTGCGAGAGTATATCTGAATGGATGAATATCTAGATGTTTACATATGAATATAGACTAAGTAGAACGTGTATTTTGGTTTGATAGATGTGAAACAATAATCTTGTTCTAGCTTAAAGGATCACAGTGCAGAATAATCATAGCAAGCCAAAATCATGCGAGCATGACTCATTAGAGGTGTCAAGTGTGTAACTCTATTCAGACTGATGTGAATATTGCTGAAGGCATAAAGATTGTGTTGTTTTGGGAGTGGTCCTATAGCTTGTCCGAGTCTATGTCCTGTCATATGTTTGAAAAATAAAAACAAATGTAAAATTGTCATGATTCACTCTGTATAATTGGCTTGCTGGGGGGATCAGGTGCCACAGCGGTGGGAGCGTCGCCTCAACAGTCTCAGCTGGCAGATATGAGCTGGCTCTGATCCGCCATATGGTCCCTTTCTAACTGGCCAGCGTGAGCCTCATCATGCTGCTCAATTCTTATCAAATCAGAACGCCATGATTCACGTTTTACCGTTCTCCTTAGGCGATAATTTAGGATTTGCTGTATGTCGTGTGTGTGTGTGTGTGTGTGTGTGTGTGTGAGAGAGAGAGAGAGAGAGAGAGAGAGAAAGAAAGCCATAAAAATCACATCCATACGACTATCTCCGGTAGCATCATTCTTTTAAATCTGCCTTAATCAGTTTAGTTGTCTGCTCATGTTTCTCATATCCGGTACAACGAGACAGACATTCTTGAGATAATCGCAATCGGTGGCTCCTCCATTTGCTCTCATAACTCATTTCATCCTCCAGCAGCCGTGTACCTGTAGATACGACAGATGAACAAGGATTATTGTGGCAGGGGTGTGGTCTCTGGCCTGCTGCAGTGGAGGGGCTACAGTGAGCTCTCAGGGCACCGTCGAGGTGGCTGAGGAGCAGTGATGGGAATAACGGCGTTACTTGTAATTAGCAATGTAACTAATTACTATTTCTATCATTACAATACTGTTTCCATTACTACGAAGAAAATGCGGTGTGGACGCGTTACTTTTTCTCAACACACAGACGGTTGAAGCTTTCAAGGAGCTGGGGGGGGGGACTAAGGAAGAATGCTGATTGGCTAAGGAAGAATAAAGCAGTCATGGTGAACCAATCATATGACCAATTTTAAACAACAAAACAACAAGATGCTATATGCCAGTTTTTAAATTGTGTTGATATTCCACGTAAAACCAGAGTCGTGATTAAAAAGAATTTTTTTTTTTTTTTTACGTGGTGTTGTTTAGAATTTGGTTGTTTAGGAAGAGGTGGGAGTTTTAGGAGTGATGGCGGCGAGAGAGCGAGTTTAGAGATGTGAGTGATTTGTGACGTTTAGCGTGTTTGGAGTGTTAGTGTGTGGTCTTGTGTAGTTAGTGTGTGGTCTTGTGTAGTTAGTGTGTTGTGTAGTCGATAGTTTGTTTTTTTTGTATGTCAGAACAATGAGGCGACTGCTGAATGTCGCAGTTGCTGCCGATGCACCTTTCAGACCAGCAGGTATCAGCCTTATGATGTTCTCCTTGATCTTATAGTGGACAGAAATGATTTTTTGGTGTGGCACAAATAATTTATGTGGCATCTTATTTGATACAGAAAGCCTCATTGTTCTGTAAATAGTTTGAAATGGTTATTTAAAAAAATGCCTTGGCTGCATTTTTAGGTAAAAAGCTGCATATAACTTTGTTGTTTGCAAAACTTATGCGCAGATTTTTAAAATGTACAATTTATATTTGCAAGTTGTGAAAATAATTTGTTAATATTTGTGTTTGTTACAGGTGAAAAAATATAACTTTTTTTCTACTCTCATTTTATGTGTTTTGTCTGATCTTAGATTTTAGATTATGTGTTGTGTCAAAATGAAAAAAATAACTGTATTGATACCAAACAAGGTGAGATGAAGAGTTTTTACAGGTGAAATCAGTTAAGAGGTCAAATCAAAAGTGGTCAAAAACAGCCAATTACACCCTGGACCCAGAGGGTTAAACTAAAAGTAACACAATAGTTACTTTTCCTAGTAATTAGTTAATTTTATAATATTGTAACTCAGTTACTAACTCAATTACTTTTTTAACTTGCCCAACACTGCTAATGAGACAGGTGTGTGTGCTGGGACTCGTGACTCTTTCTCCTTTATATATATAATGACGGCGGGGACGGAGCGAAGGAGACTGTGAGGAGTAGCTACGACAGGAGCTGCTCCCGGAGTTACCTGCGATGAAATCAAAGTGTAACTACTGAACAAGCAACAAAAACAATATTCCCAGCCACATCATTGCTGTGTGCGTCAGGTCCTTTTGACACAATCATATTAACCTAAAGCCACAGGTGATGGCGAGTTCATTCCGGTGTTACATTTTCTGTATGTGTGAGAGAGTGAGTGTTCTCAGGAGCTAAAAATATCCATCCATGAGTCAAGTCTGCTTATCCCTCATTTTTAGATGTCATGTGATTGCACAAGGAGAAGAGCTTCTATCCAGATGGATGAGCACCCACCTACACACACACACACACACACTCGCATGCATACAGGTCACACAGATGCACTGAAGTACATGAGACAAACAGAAGTGCTCGCACACCCACATATCCACAGGTTACATCATCCCATGCCCCCTCAGTGGTCTTTAATCTCTGCCTCTCCTTTAAGCCCAGTCTCTTCAGTTTGAGGCCAGAGGCCATAAGGATCATAAATTATAGGGCATGTGTTGTCACATCCTGTTTCTTTCTCCTGAGACAGATCTTTGTCCTCCAGGTACTGGAGGCAGAGCAGAATGGATAACGCAATTTATAAGGCCACTGCCCAGGACACACAAGAACGATGACCCATTTATGTTACTAAGTGACCTGAAGTTTAATAACAACTATGTATCAGATGTATCAGTTTTCCTGAGCTTCTGGAGCAGCTACTCTTCAGTCTGGCTGTCATGTTAAATGTGCGTACAGTTTATCTACCCATCACTAGATTAAGATCGAGACTTATTTTAAATCCTTTCTATAATGTTTCTGTGCAATACTAATGATGGTCTATATACGAGGAGAAGGCGACCTAATTTTTCTCCCTCGTGGGCCCCTTATGCACAGCCCTGGTGTCATAGCAACAGAGTTACCAGAATCACTTGACTGAACATAAAGAAGAAAAAAAGGTCAGTACACCCTTTTTACTCTAGATGCATACATTACTTTACCCACACTACGGTTCATTTCATCATGCGCAATGCACAAGCCCTCGCCACCACTGAATATGATATGAAAGCCTTAGCTTTCGGTGCTTTTTCGCGTGATTCACATATTTACTGCTTGATTTTCTGAGGTGTTTTCTAGTGGCACTCCTGAACATCGAAACACGATCACTACCCATTTTAAATCAGCTCTATTCTTTAACATTTATCAATACAGTATGTATGAAACTGTTAGAAACGTTAGAAAAGCTTCTGTATTATGGCGACATCCTGAAAGTAAGTGAAGAATAGATAAGAAAAGGTGGGGGGGAGAACAGAGGCGGAGAAAGTGACACAGTATAATTAGAACAACAGCCACTGGCAGTATTGAGATGCAAAGAAACAAGTCAGACTAATAAAAACCTGCCATGAAGAGGACAGTCTTCCAACAGTCTTCTCTGCTATATGTGGCTAAATCAACACGTTTCATCCAGAGTGCAAGCTGAGAGCACCAGGCCTCACCAGGACATCCTGAGACAGTGTTTAATCAGTGTCAGCAGCCTATCTTTATGTTCCTTATGCTGACTGGGAACTGGTGGGACTATTGAAAGCAGCTAAAAAGAAATATGTGGAGGTTTTTTTCCTCTATTTCAGGTCAGTCTATAATCCCGCTAGGTCCGTGTCTGCAGCTCTAACACCCACTGGGCTCCAGATGTCACGTTTGGTTAACTACAGGACACAGAGTAACAGTGTGTGTGTGTGGGGGGGATCACAGGATGATCAATAAGCAGGAAGCAGGAAAAGAATGGAAAAATGAAAGCAAGATGCACACTACACAAAAAAAAAACAGATGTGAAATCAATTACTGAGTATATATTGTTTATCTATAATTGCAAAACGCAACCAAGTTGCTGATTGCAAAACTATCCTGTCAAAATTTTAGATGTAATGTAATGTAGATGTAAATAAAGATGTAATGTGGTCTACAAAGGTGCAGTGTGGCATAATTTTTCCCATAAATTTACATTTTGCTGCCGGTCTTGGGGAACATGATGACTTTGAAAAACAAGCTATAGTTATACAAGCTTTTCTCGAATACCACTCCCTCCGTGAACATGACCAATAAGATCATGATCTGCACAAACCAGCAGGATACAGCCGGTTTGCAACATGTATGACAAAGTGATGTTTTAAGCCATCACATAATTACATGAGTTCTTTATCATTTTGTGTATGCAAAATATATTAAAATTGAGAATCGTATGTTAATGACTTTGCTAAATGGTTTAAATTGAATCTTGTTTAGTATATTAGGAGCAAGAATTTGATGAAATTGTAAGTAGTGTTCGTGAAGATGGAAAAGTACCTGAAAGAAGACAAATGTGACCTTGGCCTTGAACACAGTTTAAGTGATAACTGTGCTAGGTATTGGTTATAGTTGGTTCTAGTCGTAATAAATTGTGGATGAATGGATGAAAGATGCCTTACCATTGAATTAGCTCATCGGTCCTTTGGCCAGACAATCTACAATTGAAAAATAGCGAAGTAATAATAATTCTGAAAGACTCTTTGGCTCCAAGAGGGATTAAATATTCACTCGTGAGGTACTTTGAAGCTATGCTGTTGTAAAATACTGTGGAAATGTGATCTACGCAATACATTTTATTGTTAACTGTATTTGACAACAGTGGATATTTGTCACTGGGAAACACAGGTGCCTTAGAAGTTGTTTATCCACTGAAAAAACACAGCGATCAGACCTTCATGTTGCAACATTTGGATCTGACCCCCTCTGCAGCTTATCCCCCAGCCACTTTTTCCCCCTGGAGCAGTAAGGCAGGTTCAGCTGCCGTCTGGAGGATGCACACTGATCCCACCCATATATGTATCTGTTAGTCTGCCAGGTCTGTTTGTGACTGTAAAAGATTGTAAAAGTCTTGTTGTAGTCATCAAGCTATTAATCTACAATTACACTCAGCAAAAAAAATGTAACACATCCAAAAAAAACAAGAGATTTTTGAGATACACTTTTTTTCTTTAGAAAGAAAACAAAAAAGTAACTAAAAAGTATAATGAATGGCTCTGCGAATGCATAGTTTGGAGTTCAAGCCTGCAGTTTGGGTAAAACTGAATATAAAAATCTTTTCAGTGTATGTTGTTGTTGTTTCCATGACGTGTCCCCATTACAAGCTTTGATGGCCCTGGAGGAATGCAGTGGGCCTCAGCTTAGTTGGTTTGGTTACAAAAGACTAATCTCCTTTTTTTTTGCTCACACTTTTTACGTTCTATTTTGTAGCACGACCAATAAAAGGCAAGACGAGAGAATCCCCAGGCAGAGCCAGAGGAGGACAAAAAAACGAGAATGATGCTGCTACTGCTGCCGAAAACTCTCCAAGGATGCCTTTGAACTCCCTCCTCATAGATTGTTCACTTTCTTCCTACCTAATCATCCTCGGAGTGCATGCACAACTATAAGTGTGTGTGCGCGCGCTTCTGCCGCAAGTACGTGCGTGTGTGATCTAATTCCTTCTCTCCTGAGAAATTCTCTTTCACGGGGCAAACTATGCAGTGTTTCATAAGGCAAAAGCAGGTGGGTCAACTGAAAGGCAATTAGATACAGAACACATGCAGCACATAAAAACCAGAGAGCATATTAATGAGGAAGCCTCAAACCCTCGCTGCCACTGTGTCTCAGTGTTTCCCACCTCGTTGCCAATAAGCTGTCACGCAAAGTGTTGCTTTGTTTCTGACAAAACTGTATCCCCACCCAAGAGCACCTGCATGTGTGCACGCATGCACACACACACTCAATGTACTAGTTGTTTATAATAGATGAGCCCAGC
>VURO01048856.1:0-30010 GCA_015108175.1 Pelvicachromis taeniatus
GTATCCGCGATCTCGTTCTTTCGGTCACTACCCACAGCTCGTGACCATAGGTGAGGGTAGGGATGTAGATCGACCGGTAAATTGAGAGCTTCGCTTTTACACTCAGCTCTCTCTTCACCACAACAGACCGATGCAGCGCTCGCATTACTGCAGCCGCAGCACCGATCCGTCTGTCGATCTCCCGCTCCCTTCTCCCATCACTCGTGAACAAGACCCCAAGATACTTAAACTCCTCCACTTGGGGCAAGGACTCGTCCTTGACCCGGAGTGGGCACTCCACCCTTTTCCGGCTGAGGACCATGCCCTTGGATTTTGAGGTGCTGATTCTCACTCCCACCGCTTCACACTCGGCTGCAAACTGTTCCAAGGCGAGCTGGAGGCCATCACTCGATGAAGCCAACAGAACCACATCATCTGAAAAAAGCAGAGATGAGATTCTGAGACCACCCTAGCGAAAGCCTTCCGCCACTTGGCTACGCCTAGAAATTCTGTCTGTAAAAATTACGAACAGAACCTGTGACAAAGGGCAGCCATGGCGGAGCCCATCACCCACCTGGAACGAATCCGACTTATTGGAGGGAAAAAATGTGGAGGGGAAAAAAAGTCCTACAAATTAAAAAGTTATCCAAACCTACCTGACCCTATGTGACAAAGTAACTGTCCCCAAAACTGTTTGTGTCATGCGCTGTGTGCAGCAGGCAGGAATGGAGGACCCAAATGCAGAATCCAGGAAGCAGAAGGTGAACTCAGAAACCAGCTTTATTGCTGGAACCAGGGACCGCTAACTAAACAGCACAGCACACAACCTGGTGAGGGTACAACATGACCCCAAGGAAGGAAAACACAGTGCTTAAATTCACACTGGAGCAAACAGAGAATGGGAAACAGGAGGGAAACACAGCTGGGAGAAATCAGAGCTAACGACACAAAGGGAAGCAAAACCAGACACACTGCATGCAGGACAGGGACCATCAAAATAAAATAGGAAGCACACGACAGGCACAGAGACACAGACTTGACACTGAACACAGGGACACAGGAACAAAACCTCAGAATAACAAACTAGAAAGCCAGAAATACTGATGATAAAACCATGATAAAATCAAAGTTCAAAAACTGAACAGAACTCAAAGCACAGGGTCACCGACCCAGAGCCGTGATAGTTTGTGCCATCATTGACAACTGCAATCAAGTGTCCATGTTAACTTGCAATGTTTTGCACATCACTGTGGAAGATTTTTGCCCAGATTGTCCAGCATGAATGGCCTGTTTAGAGTCATACCAAAGCATCTCAATCAGATTTAAGTCCAGAGAGAAAACCTAGTCAAGGTTTTCTAGTCAAGAGAAAACCTAGTCAAGGTTTTCTCTCTGGCAGGATATCTAATATTTACATTTGGTTGATGATTTGAAATGTTTATGTGACATACATGCAAAAAGATAAGAAATCAGGAATAGAGCAAATACCTTTTCAAAATACTGTATATATGTAGTAATGCTAGCATTACCTCACCGTATCTGAAATAGCAATGCATTTTATCATAAAGCTTGTAAAGCAATACTGTGGACTCTCTGGCGAGCTATTACAAAATGATGATTCACATGCTTCATCTTAGTCTTGATGCAGTTGTATGGACCTCACCACAATTTGACTGATTGCTTTCAGTTCCACCAAAGTGAACTGAACTAACTTGACAAATACAGCAGACCTTGTTTAAACTGAACAAAAGGATTAAATCTAAAAGCTAAGTCCTTCATCAAATGCAACCACTTAATTCTGACCTTGAGAGAAGAAAAAGGAAGGCACCTTTTACTCTCGCTTTCACACAGTAACGTAACATGTACTACACCATGACTACACGAACAATTATCAGACTGAAGTTTCACTCTGACCACAGCTATATGTTAGATATTTAGAAAACATCAGTGTGAGTTTATGCTATTCAGACAGTTAAACTTTAAAGATTAGAAGTACTTTGGTTGGACTTCCAAACCGAGTGAAGTATCTGCAGTTTTGATCAGATCACAGTGTGTTCCCACTGACGTCAGTCTCTGTGAGGAGAGCTCCCTGAAACAGTCCCTGGATCTGAGATCGCCAGGTCAGCTTTCACCCAACAGCGCATGGTTTGCCTCAGTGATTCACACAGCGTTCTTTGTTATACAGACATGCATCCAGCTTCAGACACACAAACCCACACAGACATAGGGATTCAAGCCATGCATGCATAAACACCTAGCCTACTAGGGTTGCCAAGATCACCTGTCAGTCATGGCTACTGCCTCTTTAAAGGAGGAACAAAACCCCCTACAGCACTTTTTCCCTGTAATATCTGTTTAAAATGAAAGGGTTTCACATGTGCCTCTCTGGGATATAAACAGAAGGCTTTAAATCTCAAATTATTTTTGCTTTTCCTGCTGCATTGTCTTGTGTTCAGTTTTATTTTACATTCAATTCAAATTGGAAGCAGTAGATGGATGTTCAAGCCATCCAGAATGCTGCTGGCAAAGGCAAATATTGATACACTTGGATGCCAACTGTGAACCTAACTGCACTAGCCCAGGGGTGAATTGAGATACCCAATGAACACGAACCAAAAAAGATGGGGCACCTGCAATGCCGTGGGGTGAACGACATCTGTTAGCTAGATACATGCAGTCCTCACAAAATATCATAGTGTCAGGTACTGAGCATACAGCTAGTTGAAAAAGGACTCATGGATACGTCCTCTCAAGTGATAGAAGGCTGCTTTTTAACTATGATATTATCTTATGAAGATTCAGTGGCATCCTTTCACACTTTTTGTTGCCTGTGCTGTCTGCGATCAATTTTATTTTGATTACAGTGAAAATCAATAGGCACAACCACTATTAAATCAAATGATGCTGTGTCCAGAAACAATAGTTGCCATGGTTTTCATTTGCCTGATTGGGAATAGATCAGTTATCATCATTTTACTGTTGACTTATTAGAACATTATAACGGCATTCATGGTTGCCACGTTTCAGTAAGAGTAATGATACACTAAGTACATCTTTCCATGTAACAGTCTTTTTCATGATCAGTTTTGGGACTACACATTTTGCAAACTACTACTGCTCAAAGAAGAAGAGATTCATATTGTTGAACCATAACATGATTTTTTTTTATTCAAAAGGAAATGTAGTTCTTATCTGATGACACAACACAGTCATAAAAGCCAAGGATCTCCATAATTTGCCAACAGTTGTGGAGAGAGAATAAAATCTAGAAGCTAATAACCTTCAGGTAGTGTATTTCTTTTTTAACGCTACCTTTTAACAATTACAACACACTTCACATGTGTGCCCTTTGTCTTATTCAGACTTTCACAAAGAGATTTGTCTGGCATTTAAAATATAGAAAAGCATCACACCGCATTGGTTCTGAAATTGTTTAACTTAATTATGTTTGCCTAGTACATTTGGCAGGATTTTGTTGTTATGTCACAATTCCCCATCTGTTTTGATTTTTTTCCCCATGATGTAAAGATCTTTTACAGTTTATGTCAATCTTATGAGAATTAATGGAAGCTGACTTGCTTTTAGAGACAGCCTTAAGTGCAAGAAGATGCAGTTTTGGGCAATTGATGATTTTTGTTTGTTTTTTGTTTTGGTTTTTTTTTTACAATAGAACTGAACAACTTTATTGTGTGTAACAAAGCAACAGACGTGGCTCTAAAGACAAACAATGTACAACAACCAGGGCAGGATCACATTGGCCTTCCTAGTAACTGACGTGATGCACAGTTCACGCTGCGGTGTTTGAACTGAGGCTATTATCTTACTGGCCTGTCTGATAATCTGAGGTACGTTGGGCGTGTGTATACTGTTCCTGGTGCAACAGTGGGGCTGTTGCACCAGGATTAAATGTTGAAGGTCAAAGTACATTTTTATTTCCAAGATTTTCTTTTGCCCTGACACTGTATTTCTCCATCACAGTTTTTCTTTAAATTTGCTCCAGGGTCTTCTGGAAATCACTAACTGCCACTGAAAGTTAAACAATGGAAACATCTGTGTTGTGGTATAAAAGTTAAATAAGTAATGCCTCAATGAATCAACATTTGTTCTGTGAAAACAGTAAAAAAACAACAAAAAAAACCCCCAAAAACAACAGTAATGTAATAATGAACTAACAGAATAAGCATAGCTTTGCATCGTCATACCGATGTGCAAATGCAATTAGTGTTAAGCCACTGCTATAAATTTGATTTCCAAAGCTTTTACCAGCAGTCACAGACCAAAATACACCTGCAATAAGGCTGACTTACAGTCAGTCACCAATGAAAGCTGAAGCATAAAGATAAGCAATGTAAACATTGTAAACAATGTGACGAGACATTATAACAGCAGTTATTGGCCTGAACAAGGCCAGGTTAAAATCTATAGACCAGGAATGCCACATGTATTCCTTGACAGCAAATCAAACAAAACAACAAAGGACTATTTAGGAAAAGTTCAATAGACCAAAAGAATCCTGTCTCTTGTCTTTTAATTTAACCCTTTTACTTGACCTTGATGGAAAAAATCATAAATTATGAATTCACAAGGACTTAAGATGAGATAACCATGGTGAAAAAAATATATATTTTGGGGTGAATATTTAATTATGTAGTACAGAATATTGTTGACTGGCCAGATGGTGTTACTATAATTTTGTGTTCATTATTATTATCTTATGTTCTAGTTTATTCTGATTATGTATTCTGTTAAGATTTGCTAGTCCGTGCTGTGCCCGTGTCTCTGAGTCTGTGTCTTGGCATGTGTGTTGAGTTTCCTGTTTTACTTTGAAGGTCTGTGTCTCATGTGAGTGTATTCAATTTGCGTCCTCCCTGTCTCATCATGCTTATCAGGTTCAGCTGTGTCTCTCTCCTGTGTCCAGTTTCGTTTTCCTTTGTGTATTTATGGTGTGTGCTTGCCCGTGCTAGTTGTCGGTCCGTCTGCGTTTGTTGGTGTTTCTCTGCGTCTCATCTCGTGACTTCCCCCGCATGTATGGTTCAGGTTTGGTTATTAGTTTTCCCAGTGTCATTCTTAGTTTTGTCCTCGCCATCCTCGGTTTTGTTTTTATTCACTTTTTGTAAAGAAACACTCACCCGCATCCGCCAGTGCCTGCATTTTGGGTCCTCATTCACAACACCACACGGCCGTGACAGGATGGCAGTTTTTACAAACTGGCGCCTACACCTTTTAATGGATTAATTCTAGGTTTATGAGAATGCATCGGTTTGTTTGAAGATGTAATTACACATTAATCTATGTATATTTGTTAGTGCAGCTTTCTTTTTTCTATTAAATAACCACAAAAATGAAGTTACTGTACATTTAAGCGCAACACAATAACAGCAATTACAGCCCCGAACAGACAATGGATATCCAAATTCACAGAGCTAAACAAATACCTGCCAAACCAATAAGATGGCCATTGAGGGAAATGAATGGATTAAATATTTATGTCATGTAACCGCAGCCCCTTGTTTCATTATGTTTAGCTCAGTGTATCATCTGCTAGAGGAGATTAAAAAAAGAAGCACCGACGCACCTGCCATGCTTCCAGGTCATTTCATTTAACCATAATTATTACCAAAGATTTGTTGTTCTTGGGGCTACACTTTAAGTGGTTTGTTGAGATTACATAACATCCATATTAGTCTTGATTAACTCAATAGCCACTAGAGGTTTACTCTAATACAGTAAAACCAGCTATTACACAGTGAGTGAGGCAACATTCAATTACAGTTTAATTACTCTATGCAAAAAATTCCACCCCTACACTACTCTGCTGCCACTGCTGACTCAGGATTTTATGTTCAAGGCCATGTTCAGTTTGGGCTATTGATTTCTGCTGATCTGCACACGGAGGGACAGAGTTACAGCACAAACCTAGCATAGGCTTGAAGACAAACTAATTCAGCAACATGTGCTGCTAAACTTTTCATATGGAGTTTAATTACAACGCTCGTCTCCACATGCTCCTCCCACTTCCCACTCTCTTCATTTCAGGTATTAGCATGGAGGCAGGGTAATCTGTCACAAATGCAATATTACTTTTTATGACACATGTTTGCATCACAGTATGTGATCACTTGGGGCACAGAATAATTACAAATGGGAAATAGGAGGCAGCTGCAAGTGTGCCACTGTTATTGGTCCCAAAGGTGCCCATTTGTCCGCCTTGGTAAGGGAACACCTACTACAACAGGACTTTAACGCTAAGCTTAAGTGTCCTTTTTTCCGATTCTGAGAAAAATACTATTATGTCAGTTGTCCTGTTTTCTTGAATTAGTTTCGAAAGTGTTGCATAGATCTGGATGTATAGATAGTGATGTCACTGTGTGTGCGTGTGTGTGTGTGCAGGCCTGTACTGACCCTACATGAGGTTTACCAGAATCCATCGAGGTTCAGTGCGCTCACATAAAACTCGTCTTTAACAGTAACAATGGTGCACCGTGATTTATGTAGGCCTATTCTTTTCAAACACACTGCTGGGGAAATAACTGATTCATGTAGGTGCAGCCTTTGTTTAGAGATTGTGTGTTTCTTCTATAAAGGCAAAAAAGCATTAGTTGGAAGAACGGCTGTCATTTATTGGAGCAAGTCTTATTCAACAACCTCACAATGACAAGCGCTAATATAAACACTCTCGCCTCCAGCTCCACTTTAATTCAAAGAAGACTAAAACTGAAATGATTACAAAAGCAACAGCAGAGAAGAGAAGACTACATGGGTAAAGCTTGCATTCATGTTTATTTTTGGTATGTTCTCTGATGTTCCTTTATTGCCTTATAATGTAATAAAAGCTAACGTTACCTACTAATGTGGCTGTAAATCAACTTGTAATGATGTCTGCGCAGCAAGTTATGATAAATGTCTGCTTTATGGCTGTAGAATGTGATATTTCTGGAGGATGTGTTTAGAAGTTAGTGTTGTATGTGAGGGCGTATGGTGTGAAGTCCCTGGTGTGTCAGCAACGTCAGTTAAGAAACGGCTGAGGATGCTCCGCGGGGAAACAGTTCAATGGCACAAATTCACTTTTCTCTGAAAACTGTTTAATCCTTCTTCTCTGAACTGTATTGATATTGCATGGCTTTGTGTTATATGTTATATAGTGGATACACAGACCCATTTCCCATAGTTTTTCAGACATGCTGGCCTCAAATTCATAATGACCTAATTTTTTTTTAATCATTTGATATGTTTTCTGTGTAGCATTGCTAACAAAATGAGAATTGATGAGATTTGCCAGTCATTACATGGCGTTTTTGTTTATGCTGTTTTGACTGTTTTGGAATTGGAGATATATAATAGAGTGTTCTCATCAATTTGAGGCTATATAGCCTTAATACACCACCTAAATTCATAATATAAGAGGATCAGATCACCACATAAACTGATATATTGAATAAGAAGTTGCTGTAGACAAAAAAGTTGTAGTGACTGAGAGTCTTTGGTCCATAGATGCCTGCTGGGATTGCTTGCCTTTGGAAAATTATCATCATGTGTCCTTGCGTTTTATCATTACCGTATATCTTCCATTAGTAGCCTGTCTCTTTTAAACGGCGGTTTCTAATAAAGGCCGGCTTGAAAACATGTCACGACAAATAGACGCTGGTCTCCAATAGTAGCCGGGACACCTTTGACCCGGAAGTCCCTCCACGACGGTCTCATCACTCGGCCAGCTGTTTCCAATCAGGCGTTATCTACGACCAGCAGCATTTAACCTGGATGCGCAGCAACCGTAGAAGTGGGATTATTACAGTAAACTATAACTGTCAATTAGCGAACCTGCTAAATGTGAGGAGGCACTCGGAAGCAAAGGAGGAGCACAATTGGGAACTGTTGGAATACATTTTGGAGCACTGTAAGTAAACGCACCGTCTTTTCACCTCAGTCTAAAATCCGCGCCTGGGTCCTCTTTCCCTCTCACTGCCGCGACAATGCTGTCTGAGAAGGGATTAAGAGCCAGTCTCCAACAACCGCCGGTCTCTTTTAAACGCCGGGCTGGCCGGATACATTTTTTAATAAGCGCCCGAGCTACTAAAGGAAGATATACGGTATATGAAAATCACAGTATTCCTATTTATGCCAAATCTTTTGGCTGGATGTAAATTAGTACTGCAGGATTGTTGCATATGAATATGGACAGGGTGGAATTAGTGAGACATCTCTGAAATGTCAAGTGAATTACGGGAAATCTCCAATGCATATTAAGAGTCATTTGTCTTGGCCGCAGTGAGAATCCCACCCAGTGACACCAGGATCCAGAGCGAGCGGTTGTCTCTAACATATAGCAACGAGCAGCCTCATCCATCACGAGTGAATGTGACACACTGTGCCTGGATGACTGTTAGCCTCTATCCACTCATTACTTTATGCTACTCTGTTTCTCAGTAACACATGCATGATTTTTTTCCCCTCCAAATGGTCACATAAATCAATGACATCAATGGTATTACAAGAGAGGGAGCATTTTATGCTGGGGTCCTTGTTGCACTGCCATTTGCCTATTATGTCAAAGCACTTAATGTCAACTTGCTGTTGTTAAATGTTCCTTATAAATAAAAGTGACTGGACCGTCTATCGAATGAGGCTGCTGTCAGGCGTGCACTATGGCCACAGCTGTACAGCTGCTCTCGGTCGAGTTTGGAAAACTTCAATTCTGCAACTGTAAGTCTTTTCAAAATTATTCTAGTGCACTTGAGACATTGATTCTTTTGTTGGGTTTTTCCCACAAACGTATCAATTTGGTTGGTTCTTGTTTAATCGATTCCTCTTTTAATTTGAAAAATGATTGGTTTATATTTTCTTTACTTCCTGCCTGTTTTTTTGTTTTTTCCAGCTTTGTTTTGTTTTATCGTTAGCTTTGTTCCAACAGTCCATTGGTTCATTACGCCTTTATGTAGATAGTGGAGTATCTTCCTCGTTTCAGTCTGTGTTTTACAGGATTTTAAACTGTTTTCTTGTGCTTTAGATTCTGTTTCTGCATGAGAAGTAAAAAATGATGTGGGTGGACAGTGGGGATTTCATTATTTTCATTATTTTCCTATTACTGAGCAAGTGTCTCTATGTTGTCACTGGAAGTAAAGCCATGCTTCAACACACCAAAAAATGAACTCATTCAACAGTGCTCATTAATTGAAGATGCAGGAACAGCGTTGCATTTGAAGCCCTGATTGTATTCCAGTTACATTACTACACGCTATAAGCATTTACATCAGCACTGAGTTTGCTGTGTGTGCTTGTAAAACACACTGAGATACTAAACAACAGATTTGTAACTATAAGCACACGCGCATTCCTGCAGTTGCACTCCAGTGATGTCCTTCCTTCCTTCCTTCCTTCCTTCCTTCCTTCCTTCCTTCCTTCCTTCCTTCCTTCCTTCCTATCATAGGTAGGTATTTATAATATTTTTCTATACATCTTTCAACATGACTGAACAGGCAACATAATTCTTCCCTTTTGACACGTCAAAAGCACAGATGCACTTTATTACATAAGCAATGGCTGTGTGCTGTTTAGCAACTGTCAAGAAAGCATTTACTGTTATTATGTATTAATGAGCTCTGTTTTCACCTGAGCCAAAAAGCATTTTTCAAAGTATAAGTGCAGAAGAGAAGCAGGGGTAAATAATAAAACTTGGCAGGCTCAAATTCGAACCTGAAAACCAATAAAGCCCATCAATCCATTGCCACCCACTATAACTGTGTGAGTATTGAGAGCCACCTCATCATTAGCAGCTGGTGGTGGAGCCTGTTCTCTAGTTCACTGGCAATATATCATCATGGGAGAGGATGAAACAGATGAAGAAACTGAAACACACCAGACTTCAACTTCAAAACAAATAAAAAATAAAGACGTATTTATCCAAGTACAAAGAATTTCATTTAATATTGAGATTTTTGTAACTTTTGAACATTTGCGCTTACATACGTTTTCTTATTTATTTTCTGTCATACTGGTGGATTCTCACGTCAAACACAGCCAAAGTTTCAAATAAGTCTGCATATAATCTGCTCATAATCCTGCATTTCCATTTAGAATCAAGTAGTCCACTCGTTTAATAATAAATGTATATAAACCTTCAAGTAAAATAAATTCTGCACTTTTCTTTAACTCTTCGATATAGTAAGTCACATAGAATGAGGCTTTGTATACAGTGTGAAAACTTGGCTCATCAGGTTTGTGTGTCTTTGTCTTTAACACTTACTTCGTTTATTAACTGTTCATATTCGGCAGGCTATAATAAGTGACCCACTACAATCTCATCGTCTGATCTTCTGAAACATTGAAAAAACGTCTTTAATACCAGGCATCCAATACATGTAGTTTACAGCAGGTGCAGAAACAATGAGGTAATTCTCATCTTGTCTTAATAATGGAGAGAACGAGTCTGCAGGCACAGAACTCCTCAGAGATTGACAGGGATGTCATTTGTGCTGCTCAGCTTTTTGGGGGTGTCAACAGCTTCAGGGCTTGTTTGCTGCAAATCCAATTTATTCAATAGTTGAATACACCGCTACAAGTTCAGCCAACCATGTATTTACAGTCTCCTCGTTATCTGAAGTATCTTTCTGCTCTTAAAAAGCTAAACTTACTGAACATTTTTAAGTTCTTCTCCTTTTTTGTTATTTGTTTTAAGGGTCTAAAGTCCAAAGCTGACCATCAAAGTTCTCAGCATAGATGACTGACTGGTACTGGTGAGTCATTTAGAGACGAGGCTCTAATATTTCCGTCTCTCTTTCACAGAGACAACTTCCACAGCAATAACCAAAGCCGCACTAACACCCTGCACATATTGTGTTTGCTTGGCTTAGGAGGACTGTGAAGCCATGTTGCCTTTCCCACTCTCTCTCTACCTTATGCCTCCCACTGTTGTACTAACTTTTTTTTTTTTTGTCCTTTTCTTTCTTCCTTCCCTTGCTGGTTCTTTCACTAGCTGTCCCTGTTTGGGTCACTATCTATCTCAATATGTCTCCTCAAATCCACCTGCTGTCATCTCCTCACAATAAGGAGGATCGGGGGAGTGTGTGCACATGTTAGTGTGTGTGTGTGTGTCTCAGTGTGTATATGTGACCTGATTTTTAACAACGTATAGACGCCCACAACTGCTGGACACATTAGCGACTGTGTACTTTGTGTCATTAGTGTGCACTGGAAAGTAAGGTGAGGTCAAACTTAGACATCTGCAAACAAAGAAGACGTTTTAGCAAATGTCTACTAATATTTCTACACATAAACAATGTAAATGGGAAGAGCACACTATTTATATACACCTGCGCCTGCTGCAAGGGCAAAGCTAAGTCACCGCCACCATTTTGAAAATGTTGTTTTCATTGCAGCAGCACTGCACAGAAATGAAACCTTGGTGTCCTGCCCCACAGTATTCCCCAACCGTACTTGAAACTATATTTATCTCAAACTATAACAGCAGTGTTCAATATCTGAAAAAAGAAAAGAACAGACTGTCAACAGATATAAAAGCGGCTTTTCTAGCCACAGCTTCATCTGTGGTGGGCTTAGTAGGAATTATGGGGAATGTAGGCAGTCTCTAAAGAATTGGCTTCTGTAGATGAGATGTATCTCTTAAAGAAAGTAAAAATGATCACAAATTTTCCAGGGCTCGCTTCAAAGATACTAAAAGTGTCATAATTACCTGTTTCACGGGGGAAGGACAGTTTCAACATATGCTAAATTGGGTTTTCTTAAAAAAAAAAGAAAATAAACAGCCTTGTTTCACATTTCTCCAAAAATTAGCATGTTTGTTGAATCGGGAAAGTTGAAAAAAAAGAAATAGGCCACTGACATCTTTTTTTCCCCTCCTGATCTTTTATAACAGTTTTTTTTTCATTAGTTTTTCACACCTCAGACTGTCCAGGAGCTCAGTGGGACTCTGCTGTTGCCTTCCACATTCTTTTAACTTATATGTAGGAGACACCATCCAGTTGTGTAAGTATTTTTTTTCACGCTGATGTTTTATTTATAAGAATAAAACCCTTTGGAATGACACTGAGCCGGCCCATTCTGAGGATCCACTGACCAAGGAAGATGAACAAAGCAAATAAAAATCAAAAATAACCTCGCACCGGAGTTACATGTGGTAAATCCCTCGTGTGGTACCAAGAACGGGTAAGTTAAGAAGATGCTGCTGGATGGCTCTGAGTATGTTTAAAAAAAACAAACATTGGTGGCACAGTTCATTTGGCTTCGCTACAAAAATGAAATCAAAATAAAGTTATTAAAAAGACACTGGCTATTTGCTATACTTCAAAGATACTCTTGAACCTCTGTGCAAAGTGCATAATCAGGGATTATCTTCATTTTGAATGAAACATTGTTAAACATCTGAAAGGCAACATGTATCACACAATAGCACTGATTTTGCCCAAATAATTAAAAATGGAAAAGATAAACATATATTTTCATGTAGTTCACTTTGCAGTGACATATCTTTGCAAACAGCAAAAAACTACAACTTTTAAAAAAATATCTAAATGATTACACTTACACAAAAAACCCCTAAAAGTTAAAATAGCTTCACCTAAGCCAAACTGCTACGCCACCTTGTTAATTTCAATATTCATGTGCCTATTGTTGTGTCTTTCAGTAATGCCTACAGATTGCCCAGTTTAAAGAGCACCTCATGCTGATAGCTTTAATTAAATGGGGAATGCTTAAGTGCAGCCTGAGTGACTAATGCTGTTCCCTTGATGTTAAGGTTAGCATCTGAGGTCCGGTGGGAGTGGGCTCTCATCAATACTTCAACATGTTCCCAGTAGATAAGTGCTAGCTTTTGCCTCCCTTAGACACAGAAACATCAAGTAGTAAGGAATGACCACATGACGTGTGCTTGCATCAATTTTCAGCTTATTTGTAAAACAATTGACAATTAGGTTTTGGCCAATCAGTCTGCTTTTAATCATGTAAAGTTACTTTTCATTTCATTCAGAGTGCTGTTTAGCCAAAGCCCTTGGTCTTGACATATGCCTCCTAATTCATTTGATGAGTCCTGGGCAATCATGCCTTCAGGCTCTTATCCAGTGGGACTTTTAATTTAATGGAAGTTTTTTTTAATGATGTCCAAATAGAGGAACCAGCGGTTTTATGCTTGTCTTTCTACCAAAAGTGGACAAAAGCAAAAATCTAATTATTTTTGAAATCGTTATTTTGAAGATATTGTGAGCCAGTAATAATATTTATGTACAAGAAGATCTAAACCAAAACACAAACCAAAAATGAACACATGGGTTTATGTCCTTGATGCTCCTAGCGACAAGTGCTTCCTCATAAATGTACCTCGAGTCATATTTATGAGTCTTCATCAAGGTGTTCCCAACCGAGAAGCTTCCATTTCACTATTAAATTTATAGCTTAGTGTAGCAGCTCACTTGTTGATTGTTACTTAGCCCCACTGTGACGCAAGAACTAAAGTATGTGTCACACGGTATCAGACTGTGCCATGCATTCATTATATGCATTGCATAATGGAAAAATAAAAACCAGCTGCATCAAGGAGAAAATCTGAATTACAGGTATCTACCACACCATTGCTTAAAAGGAAAGGATAACTCCAGTGTCTCTTCACATTTGTTACAAGTTGTCATTACTATCAACAGTATTGCAACAATTTGCATCTGAGACAGAAAGGGGAAAATTATAATCAGCCTGTGCTGAAGACTCACAGTCTTTGGGGTCTATACATGATGTCGCTATAGTGTCTTGAGCCCTGATACATTTCCACAAGTATCCATGACAGAAAATACCCTGCAGTCTCCATGACAACCTAATGAAAAAAAACACATGCACAGACTGTATATTCTGTAAAAGTTGGATGTAGCCACGGTCCCTCGCTGAAACCTGGAGCTGAGCATCTTTGTGTTTTGAAACCAGATGTGATGAGCGAGGGCTGAATGTGGTCAAGGAACATAGCAGGTGACGAACCATTATAAAATAAGATCAGAGAATTAAATGGTGATAACTTCAGAAAATGTCACAAAATGTGTTTATTTTCACACCTGAGATGCGCCTCAGCTGTCTCTGTCCATGCTTTTTTTTTTCTTGTCCACATCTGTCTTTTCTTTTTGAACGAGCAAAAATATGATTCCTCCAATTTGGATGCCAACTGTGATAATAATTACAAGGTGAGCATGTCTCTGTTGGTGGAAATGGTGAAGACGACCAGATATTAAAGATGGATGAGCGATAATTGTGCTGCTGAGTTTGACGAGACATCCTGGGGTTGCCTATCGTGTTGTCCCCCACCACCCACTGTGAATGGTAATGTACATGGCAGCACTGCCAACATGTTCCTGTAAAAATCTAGTTAGGTTTATAAAGTTTAGCATTAATTGTTGTATTATTTTGTTTTCTTAAGCCGTATATTTAAACCAGCAATAGATGGTTCATGCACAGTTTGGCTCATGGGCTGTCAGTACCTCATTTCTAATAACCAGGGTCAGTTAAATTCCTGCTAAATTACTGCTTATATATGATGTTTGAATTGGCTGATCAGTGGAATATCCAGTAGACTAGTAAGAGGTGGGAATATATCTCAGCACTGTAGCAATTTCTGAAGTGTACCTTGAATGCATTTGTGCTTTAGTAGCATATAACCTTCCCAGGAAGACAGATAATTATGAATCTAGCACTACCTTAAAGCACAAGATTTTTATATTATACAGCATACAGCAGAGCTCTTCCAAGTAACTCTAATGCATCAGTGGTCAGACCACATCTTGCTTGTTTTCTCTGTGAGAGTGCCTTAAATCATTTTGAATCTGAAAGTATCAAGAAATTGCAAAGAGGTTATGAAATGTGCTGAGTTCAGTATTCCCATTTCCAGCTTTTCCCATTTCATGTCATTCATAACATTGGAAAAAAGATACAGGATTATGGGGATTGCAATTCAGCGCAAACCAGTTATATTACTAGTAAAGTATGTTTCCAATTCTTTTGGGATGGTGAGTCAAAAGCTGGGAAAAGTTTCACGTTACGCAGACCAGATCTTTAAAAGTTGAGGGACTCTATGCTTACTAGAGATGGACCGATCCGATATTCAGTATCGGTATCGGTCCGATACTGACGTAAATTACTGGATCGGATATCGGAGAGAAATTTAAAAATTGTATCCAATCCAGTAAATATCACAAAAGCACCTCAAAAACTCGCTAACATGGTATAACCCAGGTCATGACCTTAGCACGTCAGAGCAGTGTGCGTGATAGAGCGGTTATCGTGTGCCGCCTAACCCTAAATTTGAGTTTGAAGTTATACAAAAACAGTTTAAAAAATAGATGTATCGGATTCATATCGGTATCGGCAGATATCCAAATTTATGATATCGGTATCGGTATCGGACATAAAAAAGTGGTATCGTGCCATCCTTTTTCAGATCATTCAGGCAAGCACTGTGTATTTCTGTGTGACCTTTTATTGCCAAAGAAGTAGGTTACACGTTTTGGGATGCTACACGACTTGTAGGTACATGTTTCCAAAGGCCACAAATGAAATCACCATCATCAAATATCCATAATAAGCTACACTGTTGAGTTTGTGATAGGATGGTACCTTTAACAATAATTTACCAAAAAAAAGTAATTACACATGAGAAGCTGCTAGCGATAAAGACTTAAGTGTACCATGAAGTCAATTATTGAAACCATCTTCTTTAAAATATTGCCCTAATAATTTCTACCGCAGAAGTCGTATGCTGTGAACAAAGTTAGATAACACTGTATTACCTTTAAATGTCATACTATGGCTCTGGAGAAACATCTCCAAAGTTGAATATGGATATTGTCAGCGTTAACTGTCAAACGCTCGTACCTTCGTGACCAAATGGGGCCATGATGATTCATGGATGTAACCATGGGGCTAATGAAAGAAACTGCAAAAAAGGCACTATCGAGTTTTCCGGTCATGTTAAAGCCGTGGCATTACCGGAGGCATAGAAGTTAATTCATGGATAAAATAATGCTAGGTGCTCCACATATTCAGATAAAAGCTGAATGGTGCATACCACTGCCATTATTTAGCTTTTGCTTCTTTTATTTTAGATTGTAGTTTGTTCTCCCAATCTCACATACCCTTTAAACACCCGCCTATTAACTAATTTACTGGAAAAAAAGTACTTTATTTTCATTACATATAATATTTAGATCTCTATAGAATATTAATATTCAATTCAATTTTATTTATATAGCACAAAAATCACAACAACACTGGCCTCAAGGCGTTTTATATTGTAAGGTGAAGACCCTACAATGATACAAAGAAAACAGAGAAAACCCCAACAATCATACAACCCCCTATGGACCAGCGCTTTAGTGACAGTGGGAAGGAAAAACTCCCTTTTAACAGGAAGAAAGCCCCAGCAGAACCAGGCTCATGGAGGGGCGGCCATCAGCTGGGGTGAGGTGAGGAGGACAGAACAAAGACAGGCTGTGGAGAGACAGAGATGAATAAAAACACACACAATAAAAAGAATATACACTACGATCTCTGTGCTCTACATGGCCACCTCTCATAATGTAACTAAGGTTCACTAATAACTCTTTAACCTTCAGATCATCATGGCTCAAGCCTCAAGCAATTAAGTGATGAGATTGTAGAGTTACCTCCTATCGACTCAGTTCAAATCAGTGATGTGTGTATTACGTTTTAGCCTTATTCCTCATGCAAAATTATATACCTACTGTTTGAGCTTTGAGTGATGTTTTTGCTCCAGTGCTCTCAGTGCCAGTTCATACTGAACAGCAAGCAATATTCGTTTTTAATTAGTTTTTAATTGCTAACCATTTATTTTCTGTGCTTTTCATACTTTTGACTTCAAACTTGTCGGATCTTGCCAACATCATGTTGTTATATTTCAGCTCAGCCTCCAAAACTTTCTGAAAACTTTCGTTCCTGGTGTTCCTGGTGTTAGGTTTTTCATCTCCGCAACAGATTCAAACAGCTTTTACACTAGACACTACACATTTTGATACAGATCATTATATCTCAGTAAATACATTAACTTGGGTTACTATGTCTTTGCATGACTTTGTATGCTATTTGTGGCTGCATCAGAAATCTGTGCATTTTAATACTTGTTTCACCTCCCTGTGCGATCTTTGACAGCTGTGCAATTCACACAGTTACTTAGCTGGAATTGTTCCAAGCCCTTCAATTTGCCTGTTTTAATGTCCGAACATCTTTTATGTGAGCTTCAGTTCATATGCTCTGACCTCCTCCCAATCTAGGCTTCCTACATTCACATTTATCTCATTTCTTATTTAAAACAGCTGACTGGTTCTCTGACCTTGAGCTCCTCATTCTCCTCACATGTGAATATCAAGGGAATAAAAAAAGCCCCCCCCCACCCCAACCCAAAAGCCTTTAGAGCCTTCAGACTTCACTGGCTTTATTCAAACAGTCTCTAACCACAAACGCTTCTAAATGGCCCATGCTTACAGAGCTTTGCAGCTCATTTGAACCTCTGTGAAATTACATTAACTCAACATATGCCAATCAAGCCTCCCTCCAGCATTAATCACTAAATCAGGCCAGGTCACCACGCACACACTTTAACTTCTGCCAAGCTGTTAATTAGAGCTGGCATATCACCAATGAAATAATCAAGGCATCAATAAATTATCAAATCATTTCCTCTCCGAGAAAGAACAAGACCCTGCATTATCCTCCACCTCACAATCGCACTGCCATTTTTATGCTGCTTAATTTTTCATTTGTTTGTTTTCTTTCTTTCTTTTTTATTTGTACTGCTCTTACCCATCTCTTCTTCTCTCTTATTCCAGGTAAATAAAATGTTAATACTACTGAAGGTGGGCAAAGTCATTAGAACGAGTGCATTGCAACCAGCTTCTGAGAATTTGACAACCCCTTCACATGATTAATAACCCTGAAGTCGTTGCCAGACTGAAGCATCTGATGGTCTGCTTGAAAGATAAAGTCCAATAGCCCAATAGCAATAAAATCTGCATCAATTAGATTGCTACCACTGGCTCAACATATCCTGATGACAGATCCTTCTCCTGCCGACTAAAGGATTGGCTGACGGTTCCTCCCTTTTCACTGCTTAGCCAAAATGGTGACCATCAAAGGCTAGGCTTTCTGACCATCCGGGCACTCAAAGTACATTTCATGTAGTCACTGTGAATGCATTTGTGCAGTCAGAATAAAAAGTCACATTTTGAAAGTATGCAATTCGATCCACACCATTATTCTGAATCTGTATAGATTAGCCATGTTACTCTGTGGAACAATTTATGCTTTAACTTTCAAATGGAATAGCGCAAACTTCTGTGGTCCATGAAGAAATAGCATACATGATTATGCATTGTGTCTAGCTTCTGTAAATATGTAAATATTTGCATAATTGAAATGTGCAGTGTCAAGCAGATACACAGTCTGCTCAGTCTCAGTAAAGACCATATGAAGCTGGAAACTAAGGAAATCAAGTATTTTTAAAAAATTGTCCAGTTTCTGGTTTTGTGATCTGGTTGCCACAATGAAATCATTGCCTGTAAGGTCACCTTTCACCCAAGTCCATGTCTAGACAGCTCTTGGTAGTCATGTTAGCTCAGTGTGTGCTCAATGAAAACTCTTTTCCTCAGTCTGCAGCATGAACGTGTGTGCTCAAGTTTTATGAATATTGGTAATTTGAGCTCTTCTTATAAATAGAAAACGTTTCACTTTTATTGTGCTTTATTATCATTGCTTCATTGTTTACTTGGAGTTGAATAGTTTTTGTTAGCTTTGGCTTAAATTATGTGTTGTTCATAAATAAGGATTTATTGTTTGACATTGATAATGGGCTCAGCAAATCTTTTCTTTTTTTATGACTTTGGGTCGTCTTATTTATCTTATTTAATGCTGTAGCTTCGCTAAGACAAATGAGTGCACTCCTTATATGGTAGTATTTGTATAAGTCGGGGTGTAAACTTAAAAACATTTGCCATTGCGCATACGGTATGTGCATACCCTGAACCTCTTGAAAATCTAAATATAGTCAAACAGAACAGGAATGGCAGAGACGGCTGTGATGCAGATGATGCACTGCATCACTTTCCCTAATGTCCCTGAACATTCACTAATTTGTGTGAAGTTATATAAATAGTTGAGTAATAGTGATTGGCATCTGATATTATTACACTTAAAGTATGATATGAATATCTGTCAGCTTCATTTTACAGTTTTCAGTCTTCACATTACCCATGATGACAGATCTATTCAGCTTTTCCTTCAGAGCACAACCAAATTTTTAAAGAGTTGGACTCAATCAAATTATCTCCAAATAATTTAAATCCTAAATTTATTTTTTAAGGGTCATAACTTTTGAAAAAACACAGGCATAATGAAATTAAATGCAATAAAAAATTTGTGTTGTGTATTCGTGATGCACATTTAATAGTATAAAATGTTATTTATACTGCTTATTAAAGATGGTTCTAGCCATCATTGCATCGTCTATTTGTTACTGTGGTCCTGTTTCTAAGTTTTAAAGGGGAGACGACTGGGAAAAAAGAATCCAAATCTTTATTCCAAAACAGGGAAAGGTCATGCAAAGGAAGTCAATGAAATATGTAATAGACGTGAAGAATTACTTAAAGACACAACAATGAACACAAATGGAACATTTGTTGCAAATTAGTTTCTGGAGTCCGGTTTTGATGCCTCAAAATGAGAAATTTAACTTCACCATCTCAGCCTTATGAAACAAAAGAGAGGTGTGTCTAACTGTGCAACTGCATGCTCATTGGCTAAGAACTTGTCATTCAAAAGTCCTCCTTTCTTGAACATAGAGTTACCAAGATTATTAAAATAGAGTTACATTTTTATTTAATATGAATTGAAAAGACCGTAAACTCAGCAGGAAGGTTTTCACATCATCTGCTTGAAAGACATTTTTGTCCCGACCCCTGGTGGCATTAAAAGGGAATGCAGGTTTAATGGTTATATTTTTTGGGCCCAGCAGCTATAGTCATCTCTTACAGGGTATAGAGGTGATCATAATGTTGCTCCATGCAAAAAGCATACCTTGTTTTTCTTCCTCTCAATGATAATATTGAAAGGAATTATTAAACTAATAATTAACTCCTGATTTGGTAAAGCACTAGTGTTTCATGGCCTTCTTTCGTATACAGTTTATATGAACTCTAGAAATGGTTTGTATTACATTTGTTTACATTTGAAATTAATGTGAAGCTTCTCATTCTTTTTAAATCTGGAGCATTTCACTGAGACATTCAGTCTACTTTGAATCTGCACTGAAAGAAACAAGCTCCGAGTTGTTTCCGTTACTGGGTTAGAGATGTCAAGCTTCATAATCGATCATATTTCACCACAGAAAGATGAAGAATTTCCGACCTTTCTACATGTAAACTCAAATCTCTTCTCTACTGAAAAATGAAGCAGCCTAGGCAATTACTACATTGTACACTGTAAGCAACTCAAGGACTATGTATTCAATAACGCCCACAGCCTACGTCAGTTTTTACCGGTGCTTATACGTTTCTTTGTGTCCCTAATGGAAGATTGATCCAGCTCAAGCGCTGTTAACATGAATATCTTAAAAGCATCCTCAGTGCTCAAAATAAATGATTTTTTTTTTTTATTTTACCGCCTAACTCAGCGGTTGTCAAACCTTTTCTACCATGCTTGACTTCAGAAGGTAAAAAAATACTCCCGCCTCACAATTTTTTATCGTCATTAAAAATTAAATTAAATATTATTAACATAAAAGGTAAGCAAGATAGTGTCCATAAACTCAGACTCATATTCATTCAGCTACGTTACATTCTGTATTTTTACGTTTCTCATCATGACCATCAAGACATTGTTTCCCTGGATATGCATGAATCGATGCTACTGATAGAAACGCCTTTCATATTCACTGTGTATTTACAACGTCTCTGGAAGGGGAGCAGTGATTATATCACACCGTTAATTAATTTACTCCTATTTTGTTTTAGGTGCATCACCTTTTTATTGCCCCAGCATGATTAAAAACACTTTTCTTCTTCTTCTTCTTCTTCTTCTTCTTCTTCTTCTTCTTCTTCTTCTTCTTCTTCTTCTTCTTCTTCTTCTTCTTCTTTTTTTTTTAACTGAAATCAGTTTCATGGAATAAAATGCAATGTAGTGTAAAACTCTTTCATTACACATACGCATAATATTTTGTTTCTTCGTGGAAAGTTTTATCCTCTGGTGTGAAACATATCCTGATATGACACAATCAAGTCGCACTGTAGCATCATGAGGAAGGTGATTTTGGGCTTTTGTGGGGAGCACAGAACAAAATGAAAAACAGGAAAATGAGCACAGCAATAATTCATCCAAGAGAAAAAGTCAAGCTCTGTCAATCACAGAATTTGCCAGCTCAGATTAAACTGCTTAAGCTGCTCTTGACTGCCTTTTGTTGCTGCTTTGTCTAAAAGACACTTTGCTATCCACCCCCCCACCCCTGCTCCGCAATTTAATTTTGTGTCTGACTTATCAGTGTGATTGATATTTGTCATCTTTAAATCCTGTTCTGTTTCTTACCATAGTGCAGACTATTCCACATGCTCTTCCCGCCTTGGGTTTTCCATTTATGTACATGGAAAGAAGAGCTCTCAACGCCTTAGGCTTTCCTCGCTTGCAAGTGGAAGGAAGACCAGAAGCATACTGTCACATGTAATTAGGCTTTTTCAGTTTTAAATAAGACTTTCTAAAGTGGTACTGACTGAAATAACATTTCTCAGTACTTTGATTTTATTGATTATATCTGCTTCATGAAGCCTTCACAGAAGCAGAGCAGAGGATGCTAAAGAAAAGGCAGTAAGGTCAGTGAGTCAGATTCAAATACGCTTGAAAGTGTGGCCAAGTGGAGCCTCCAAGAGAGATCGTGTCCAATGAAATCCACCACACCTTTGTCTTAAGCTTGACCACAGTAAAAAATAGCAAAGATGATAGATATTTTTAACCTTTCTGAGAAAAGACCTTTGGAGCTATATGTTTTTCTATTGTCTTATGTAAAAAAAAATGTTTGATCCCAACTCACAAATAGCCTGTGGAATAAATGTAAGCAAGGTGTTCACATTCAAGTAAAGTTACAAATAGTTATGCCAATTTATAGCCAGCTAATTAGTAAAATCAGGCTGTATATCAATGAATGTGTCATAGTCCACCTCCGGTTTGATAAATGGCTGACTGGCCTTGAGACAATTAAAATCAATTCTGTAATTTTCTGATGATTGATGAAATGCATCTGTTCTCTCACACATGTCTGTCCTGTACATGATTACGTCTCTCGAGGTGTATGCATTTATTGTTTTCACCTATTTACAGCTTAATATTAAAGTCACGCTCTTATGTCGGGTGACCATAATGAAATTCCACTGCAATCATGAAGCAGTAAAGATTGCCTCTTGTCTTCTTGCAAAGCCTTTGTTGAAATGCAGGCTGCATGTAATCAATGTAAATTGTGATATATGTTGTCCAATCTTATATTTACACAGCTAGTATTATCTTCCTCCACTGCCCTGTATCTGTATGTACACAGAGAGAGAGAGAGAGAGAGAGAGAGAGAGAGAGAGAGAGAGAGAGAGAGAGAGAGAGAGAGAGAGAGAGAGGAAGGAAGGTCACCTGTTTCTGCCCTTGGTGGACATTGATGACTTATTGCTGATGCTATTTAACACTATAGGGAATACATAAATAAATGTTTACATGGACATTACCAGGCCAGACCTGGACACAAACACAGGTAGAGTAAAGGACACAGAGTCACTTCTGACAAAATAAGGTTAAAAAAAAAAAAGAGCCCATGAAATAACAAAAAAAACATAAATTAATGTACTTATACATACAAAGTGCAATCTGTTCAGTGAACATGAGTGTCATTTTCAAAACATCTGACACTGAAAATGTGACAGAGTGATTTAGGTGTTGATGAGGCTACTGGAGCAGCTACATGTTGCATCCTTTCCTGTTAGTGCAACACAGTGGTGAAGCATGTCAGCAACCATGCAGTCCATCTGTTCTCGGTCTCTCTTTTGAGAGCACTTTTGTAATGTATGCGTCACTATTGGGTTTATTGATTGGCAGCTCTTCCACCATCCATCATCAAAGGGTGAGTGTGCTACCTCTGTACAGACTGTTTAAGCCTCTCATCTGTGAATGAATGTCCTATGGAGATTTAGTTTAGCAGTCCTGAGGATTCAGATTCAGATTAGCTGAGGTGTTGTGTTTTTTAATCAGTGTTTTCCACAGCAAAACACAGACTTTCATTGTTTTTTCTACCTTCAAGTTACTTTATAGGATCAGTTGTAAGTCCTTGTGTCTGCTGGTTGGTTGCCCTTTGGTCTACGTTGTAGATAACTGATTGCAATTCTCCAGGTGCTACCAAGAGTAAACAAACCTTGGGTGCTGTGTCACCATCACTTGACTTTTATTAATGGGCCGCTCCATTTCTATTTGTATCACCCGTTCAACTAAAATCCTGGCCTCACAACACTTAACAAATTGGCCGATCCTGCGAGCTGCCTCTGCTGTTTCACTAACAATAAACGATGGCTGTTAACCAATACCAGTTAGGCTGTTCAATAAACTGATCAGGTGATAAAGAAATCAACATTTTGCTGATGTAGTCAGATAAGAAGGACAGTAAGTATCCATGTTTAACTATGTTATATGTTCAAAAGTATTTGGACGGGTCCATTTTTCTTTGTTTTTGCAGCACGTTTTTGTCATATCTTTGAACAACAAATGATTAAAATAAAACATTTTGTTTATAGGCACCTTTAAAGACTTTCAAGACATTTTACATGCAATTAAATGAAAGAAGAAAAAAAAAAAGGAAAACACCTAAACTTAAAGGTCGTTAAATAACAGCTTGAAACAACAAAAAACAGAATAGACTATCTTAAAAATATGTGTTTTAAGACTGGCTTTACATAAGGAGAGAGTGGTTGGCATCCTTAGTTTCACTTAAGGGGACCCTGTCTTTCTTTCCAGAAGCCACAAAGATGAAGTTCTTGGTTGCCATCTAGTGACAGACGTATTCCATTACATCATTTCCATAGCTAAAGACACTATTCCCCTTTATTTAAAAAACAAAAGGCGACAAGAGATCAATTTTTAGTGATGCACAAAGTTTTATTTTTGAACAAGACAAAGGTGCAGTTACACAATGGTGCTGATCTACTGTATCATGTAAAACCCTACATGTCTCTTCAACGGGTTGTAAAAAACATGCCAGCAAGTTGCTTCCTGATTTTGCTGAAAAATATGGACCGTGTATTAACAGTCTCTATTGAATTACACTTCCTCGGTTATAATGTAAATGTTTCAGTATTAATGTTAAAACGTTGGCATTGGTTATTTTTAACAAGAACTGTCCATGCTTCAAAGGTTAGCATTATTAATGGCTAAATGTGCAACCTGAAACATCTGCTCTCAGGCCAAAGAACCTCCCATAACAATTTAATTACTCTACTGTTATAAAATGTTAGAAATGAAAATGCTGATTTGTGAACCTCTAAAATTTTGGTGTGGAAATAAGGCAGCAATTTTAAAGGATGAATTCTCGATTGCCTTGCTTGTTTTTTATTGCATTTCCTCATTTAGTCTGAAACTGACGAAGCATCAGAGAATCTAAATGAAAGTATGCACTGCAGGCTAAATACCATCATGTCAGAGTAACAAGTGTGAGAGTTTCACATGCACTCAATCCAGCTTCAACACTGCATGCCTTGTGACAACAATACAAACTGTACAAGCAAATGCCCTTACTGTTCCCATACCTGTGCAGCCTTAAACATCTGCTTTTGTATTTCAGGTGTATAGGTGTCTATGAACATATTTACCCAGAAAAGAAGAGCTGTTGAAATGAACAAGCTCAGGCTGCATTTACATGATTGGAATTCAAGCAAAGCTCCTTAGAAAAAATTAAAACATAGCTTGAAACCAGTCATGCATGCGCTTTTTTTTTTTTTTAAATTCACCGCTCTTGCTGTATAGAAGAAAAACACAGTTTGACTGTTTGTCACTGTTTGGTTTTTGCAGCCTATTTAACACAGTCCCTAAATCAACCATTTATCATGCCATGCAGGAGGTTCACTGGTGTGTCCTTACAGAAGTATTCAGTATTACTTTAAGGGGAGTTCTTTCATAGTATTACATAAATGCCAGGCTGACTTAATAATGAAGCATTTTTTCTTTTTTCTTTTTTAAATCTGCAAGAATCTAACTGATCATCATAGCTAAGGTTTTGGCATCATAACACCTGAAGACATCCTAAGGTATAGAAGTTATCAAGACACTACGTTAACAACGTGATAAGATTTCAACAGTCTCGCATTACAAACTCCAGCAAGCTTCTGAATGTTAAAGTGGTCGGTGTTTAACAGAAGACGTGCTGAAAGGCTACTCATACGTCATAACAGAAACCAAAATTTCAATTCTCTTAATGGTTTCCAACAAATCCACACTGTGTAAGTGCTGTCACAATAAGTAACATAACGAAAAGGCTTTTTGACTCAGTTAAAGAAAGGTTCCCAAACAGCTATTTAATCAAAATCTGAGTGCATACAAAAGTAACCGTAATCGAGCATTGCCAGAGAAGTGTTACATCACAAACTTAAAAATTTGACAAAGGATAATCCCGTTGTTTTTGTGAGAACTCGTTTTTACCGTTATCACAAACAGACAACTGCTCATAACTGCCCACTTAACCCAACCTAGTCTGTAACAGTCATTATCAGCAGTAAGCCTGTGGCCACGAGGTCTAATGATACGGTCATGTTGGCAATCAGAGCATCAGTCTCTGTCACAACCAGCAGGTCTGCCAGCAGAGCAGTCCTCCCCAAACTACTTCAGCCCAGCCCACCCCCTCTCTCCACCTGAGATCTCTCCGGTGAAAGACAGAGGCGAGGGAGCACAGAGGTCAGAGTCTGTGTCTGACTCCCCCTCTGCTAGCAATGGTCTGACCCTGGCACAGAGTGAATGTCCGCCTCCGGCTTCTGTCCCTCCTAAGCCTGTAAAGAACGAGGGCCCAAAGAAGTCCCCCTTGGCTTGGGAGATGCTAAAGCCGCTAAACGAGCGCTCCAGCTCCTCATGGTCAACCGATGGGATGGAGAGGGATGTGTCACTATCTACTGCGGTGACTTCTTTATGGCACCTGTGCCTCCTGTTGCGCCTCCTGCTGTGGGAGCCGCTCTCTCTGCCGCTGCCACCCTGACCTGAAGAGGATCGGTCATGAGCTGGAGCAGGTGGAGGTGGGAGGCGAAACAGGGTGGGCGAATGGTCACCGCTGCCACCTACTGGTGAAGGGGTGTTGGCCACGCTGCTGTTCCAGGCAGGCTGGCTGATGGGGTTTTGCAGCTGGTGCTGCCAGGAGGTAAAGGGGCGGCTGTTGCTCCCAGAGGGAGTACCAACTGATCTTGCCACGGATCGACCGAGTAAAGGGTCTTTCTTTTCCAAGGACCCATCAGAGCATGGGACATCTGCTGCTGAGTATGTCTTCACCTCCTTCACCTCCTCTTTTTCCTCCTTCTCAGGGCTGTGGTAAGGCGGGGCTGGATACGGCTCTCTGGAGTTGAAAAAGGCCTCTGTTTCCGAACGGGGGATGCCCATACGCTGCACATACACATTGACCAGGAAGTCGAGTTTCCTGTCCATGCAGACCACCTGCAGAAAGACAGAAAATGGTGTTCCATCAGAGGAATCGACATAAGCCATAAAAGATTTGATGTTGGTGGAAAAAGAGACTTTAGTGACCTTCACAGACCTGGGTGAAACATTCCTACCTGCTTTTCCACTTTGACCAGACGTCCCATCATACTCTGGTCCTCTGCAGCCTCTCCTTCACCTTTGGGACCTTTACCAACTATCTGGTCAACTCTAACATTTAGAGAAAAAAATGCCATATATTAGATTATAATATAATTATACAAGTATATATTAATATGTATAGTAGATATGCTCTTTTTTGCCACAGGGACTGACCCCAATTTTCTTTAACTTAAGAAGTTTAGGATGCCAAATTGTAGATTAGTCTTGCATTGAAAATTAATGAAAATATTTAAGGTGATGATTGTTGTCAAGCTACAAATAAATATGTTTGAATGAAAAAATGATGGCCTTACAGAAGGTGAACGTTTCCTTAAACACTAGTGAGTTCAAGATGGATGGTGTGGACGCATGCATTGTGTGAGTAAGACGATCTCTTTTTTCTTTTTTTTTAAAAAACAAAACAGAGTCTAAACTGAAGGAACATTTTGTCTGCGGCCAAAATGCATCACTTGGCATGCTTCGGTGGTGCTTCATGCTTCATTTCCATTGCATCCTACTGGGGGAGCTCTCCCTCTGTCTTTCTGCTAAGAGAGCAAGCATTTAGCACTTCAAACCCCTCTTGAGCGAGGCCATGTGAAACGGCTCGTTAAGATTCAGTGAGCAAACAGCAGTGTCTTTTTTTTAGTCTTTCCTTGACAGCAGCTGATATCATTTGTCACCAGCGCTAACAGAACAACACCCTTACAAATGTTCTACATAAAGCAGTCTATTAAGCCGTTTCACTAATTTACTATTGCACCTGCACCCCTGCTTTCATGCATCACACTCCCACTAGCTCAATGAGACATGTCAATGGCTTGAACTCAAAAGGGGTTCCATCTATCGAACCAGTAAGGTAGCATGTAACTGCTACTGTGGCTTAAGGAGGATAATGCTGACAAAATGGTCATTCTAAAGGTGCAGTCTATTAACCTAACCTAGGAACTTCAGTGGACTTCTTATGGCGAGGTGTTGTTGGGGGAGGGGGCCCCAAAATCATATCTATCCTGGCAAGGCACACAGAGACGATATGAGTGCAATGCAGAATGAAGCAACGTGGGAATCACATCAGGTATGGAGAACACGTCTGCAATATATTCCACACACACGAGACATACGGTGAGTCTGACTTGTTTCATGGATGGAAAGTGTGTGTGATTCACTGTTGGAATATATTTCTTGTACATGTTAGACCTTCAGGCGATCAAGGTGTGAGGAGCTCGTTTGTAGGAAGGAAAACCGACATAGAAAACAATGTGAATTAGACATCAGTGTTACATCCAAAACCAATCTGTGGCACGTTCAGAGCTGAAGGAGTGACAGACAATAAGATATATAGCTACTCATATATGTAACAGATCTGAATACAACACATGTATCTGGATAAATGAAACAGGCAAATCAATGGCTTGTGTGTCACAACATGTGTGTATCCAGTGACCACTAAAAGTACTTTGTTAGTAGATGAAAGCTCCACTGTTATATTAAGTAACTAAACTAAACTAACTAAACTAACTACTGACACATATTTCCTAAGGAATTGACTAATTCAACAGTAAAGGAGTGCTTGCCTGGCCTGCAGGTTCTTAATGCGCGACAGCATGTCCAGGTGACCAGCGGAGTACTGCTCAATCACGTCCATGACATCGTAAGGCCGCAAGCTCTCTTTGAACCGCCTCTTTGACACCAGGAAGCTCATGATGCTGCGGGGGGGAGAGGGGGCAAGACATCGTTGTTAAACATGTCACGTGACAGGAAAATAAATGACCAGATCACAGCAGACATTTCAGAATAACTCCCAAGAAGTCTCCTGCTCAAAAAAAAATTACTTACAAAGGAATAATTCTGAGTAAAATGCAACTGAAATATATCAAATCAAAGGTTTATTTATTGAAATGATTAATGGTTTAGGAAAATATGATTGGTACAAACTGAATGCTTCCCAAATAAAGTCAAAGTCATTTGGATCAGATTGATCAGAAAACATTTTACACTGTACTTATGTAACAGAATTATATGAAAAATTTACATGTAACCAGATTTAAAACCAACATTTTGGGCATAAACTTTTGGTCCATAGAAGGTCCTGATAGCTGGTTGTGATCCATTTTACATTAAATACATATTTTGACTGACAAATATCCACAAATGTGTCCTTTGGTAACTGTAATGCATTGAAGTATGCTAATAGTGAGACAGGTTCTTCATTTCCAACTTGTAAAATTAAGCCTTTTGGTTGTTAAATACTTGGAAAATTTCATTTTTGCAGTATGTAGTGTAAAGTTGTCAAGCGCTCTATTTTAAACCACTTTTTTTTTTAACATAACCAAGCAGTTTATGATGACTAATCATAAACCAATAGTTTTTGCTGCCTTTTGAATCACCCCCACCCCCACATCCTCCTAATGAGACCAGTTATTTCTGAGCATCTAATATCACTGAGGCTGATGCATCGAGGCACCAGCGTCAAAGGACACATCATGCACATCTCTGGACATCAGCACCAGCTGACACCACGGGATGGCAACACATTAGTCTTGACGGTGTCGCCACAGGCGAGTGATACACTGAAAGGAAAGCAGTTAAATTACGTGATGATGTGACATAAGTATGGGATTGGGTTTAACACTGGGACATTTTGAAAAAGCATTGAACTGAGACAGTTCTGTTTTTTTCATATTATTTACCGTATAGCTTCCAATACCCGCCTGTCTCTTTTAAACGCCGGTTTCTAATAAGCACCGGGTTTGAGAACCTGTCAAGCAAATAGCCACCGGTCTCCAATAGTGGCCGGGTTATAATATACCTTCGACCCAGAAGTCCCTCTGACAGAGAGGGACCGCTCAGGGTAGCAGGCTGCCTGCTACTGAGTGAGGCGCAGCATGGCACTCAGTAGCAGTCCGCTACTGAGAGAGGCGCTGCCCCCAATGGAGCGCGCGGGCTGGCACAGTTCGATTTGCATAATCGAGGGTGGTCGCAGATTGCCGAGCAGCCAATGGAGCGCGCGGACTGGCACAGTTCGATTTGCATAATCGAGGGCGGTCGCAGATTGCTGAGCAGCCAATCCTCTTCAAGTCCCAGCACAGCTGAATTTGCATGCACAAGAAAATAAAAGGCTGCTTCTTCTCCTTTTTAAAATTTTATTGGCAGTTGGCAAACAACTGAATGGTGCATTACCGCCACCAACTGGTATGGA
>VURO01048857.1:0-14407 GCA_015108175.1 Pelvicachromis taeniatus
GTGCTGTACATATACACACACATGTTATTTATAGGATCAAATGTGGCTTAGGATTAAATGTAGACTTAGGATCAAATGTGGCAATTCATTGCCTACAGTGTTGGAATTTATTGCTCACACTAAACTGGTTGTTGGGCCCTAAATCACTGACCTTAAGTGTCAAAAAGCCTTTTTGATGAGTGTCAGTAGTGACAATAAGCTTGGAGCATTCCTTCCTCACAGTAGCAGGGGGTGAATAACACTACTGTGTATGGATACCATCCCTCACTCACACATGCAGCCACACACACAAACCTCCTCCTCGCTGTTATTAAATTTGCCTGTTAATTTTCTCTAAGGGTTCGGTGTAATTAATGGACCGGTTTAGAACGGCCGGCGAGACCCAAGCCACCATCACTATCCTTATCCCTGCGGTCACTGGTGAAGGGCCACTCCAGAGGCCCACTGGGGTCCCACCAGCACAAGCACCAGGCCCTGTCAGTCACATGCCCTCCCCGGGACTGGGGCTTGTCCATCAGGAACGGAGTGATGGAAAGATGGGACAGTGCGCTCGGTTATGGCAGTTTTCCCCTCAAGTGGCTATGATTGTGCTCATTACTGCCCATTTACATTTCATCAGCAGGCTAGATACCCCTGCACTGTTAGTGCCACTGACTCATTAGCACATGGGAGGGGTGAGGTGGCGGTGGAGGGGCTGAGGTGCGTTAAGGCCCGGGGCACCCAAAATCTAAAATGCACCAAAAGGAGGATTCAGAAAAAGAGTAGGAAGCCAGACAGATGGAAATTCACGTAGGCAACCGAGAGAGAGAGAGAGAGAGAGAGAGAGAGAGAGAGAGAGAGAGAGAGAGAGAGAATCATTGTGCCTGTGTCTGATCAGATAATACGGAGAGGAAAAGAGAGATGATTTAAATCGATATGTAATAATGCCCAGTGCTGTCTCCAGCCCTGCTCTTTCCTGGATGAGTAAGCAAACAAGTCTCTGTTAAGCACTGCTGTGCTACATTTACACATAAACAAATGATCTGCTCACTCTTTGTGGTGCAAATCTCCACACGCAGTACAAACAGAAACATCCAAATTTGGAATTTATTTATAGCAAAGTAACTATGCATAGAAAGCAAATGCCTGTGCATCCACACATCAGTGACGACACATACAGAAAGCTGCCACTTAGGCCTCACAGGGACAGTGTTACACACGTATGTGTCGTTTTTCACCACTAAATCTACACAAGCGTATATTTGCAATTCATGCAAATGAAATTATGATGCAAAGTATTATTAAGCATCTGAAAAAAAACAAAAAACATATGCGAGATATTTAGTAAAGCCATGAGGTGTAAATATATTTATATACAAAGAAAAAAACCCCATCTAATTCATATTTATAACTACAAAATATCAATAAACAATGAGCACGCAAAATGTATACGGCTGATTTTTTTCGTAACTTTTAGCGCCCAGTCTGATCTCTCACCCTGCAGACACCAAAGAGTTGGCTGCGGGTGGGTGGGGATCAGAAAATCCCCTTGTTGATCAAAGTTCAGAGGAGGAGAGAAATGATGACAGGGGTAAGGCCCAGGGAGGGAGGGAGGGAGGGAGAGAGAGAGAGAGAAAGATGTATTATGGGATATGAGATTAAATACAGTATGTCTGCCCTCTTCTGGTCACCATCACCATCATCCACTCCGAGTGTCCTCACTGGAGGGAGGAGGAGATGGGGGTGGGGGTGGGTAGCTAAGAGAGGAGAAGGAGGAGATGCAGAAGACAGGAGAGACAGATGTGTGAATGAGGAGGAGGCTGAAGGCGAGGAGCAAATGAGGGGCAGTACTGTACTTACAGACGTCTCCTGTAATATGTGGCGGCGGACTATCGCAGCTTTTGCACTTAATTGTAAATAACACTTGAGACCTCGTTCACAGCGCGTGCCTTTCTCATCATAACAAGCGAACCTGCTTTGTTTGTGCAGCTGCTATTATCCTGTTCCCGTGTCACATCCACAGGAAAATGATCATTTCGTATTGTGTGTCTCATTTGCTGTTCATATTAATCCAATATCATGTGAAATGACATTTCCGAGTGGCTGAAAAACTCCATGATATTCGAAATGTAATTAAAGAGTGCTGCCGTATCCCGCTATTTTCATGACTATTAAAGCATTGGCTTGATTATGGTGGGGAGAAAAAAAAAAAAAAGTATAGCGAAATGGAAAATGGTGTTCCACTGTCTCTTGACTGACAGCATTGTTTTTAATCTCATTAGCGACAGGAAATTGACTGCAAATGACGAGTGCACGTTCCTAATATTAGTAATTGACTTTAGCGCGTTGGGTGTTTCTTCAGCACCTGGCATTTATTCGTTAGCCGTAATTGCCGCGGCTTTGACAAACAACATTCGGTGGATGACACACAGGCTGAGCGTTCACTGCGTGTGTGCGTGTATTCATGCGTGGGGAGGTTTACCTGCCTCTGTGTATGTATGTGTGTGCAGGAGCGACTTGTGAGTCGGTGTTCACGGGATGCGAATACACACGCTCGCCCCGTATGTGTGCGTGCGCATTTGTGTGTTCTTGTGAGCGTACGCTCTCTTGAGGCCCACCTCTGCCTCTAGGTGCTGCTGGGGCAGGTGTGTAGCCAACAGGCAGAAGTGATGGCTAGTTAGCCAACTCAGAGGTGAGAGGTGTAGTCTTAGAAGAGCTAGTTAGTGGTAGGCAGGATTAAGCTCCTCGTGTCAATAGCAGATGACTCTTTATTCTGTGCTCTATGATGTTTTGTTTGGAAAAATTCAAAAATTGGTCCCACTGAGGTATTCACATTTGGTGGATATATCTAGGCCCGGGGCTACAATTCAAGGCAATGTAGCAAAGACGGGAAAATTTGTCAACAATTATAATAATGCTTCTTTTGGCTCTGATTATTCACAGATCCACAATAGTGCCACATTATTCACAATAAACATATCCGATTCTGCATCCGCGTGAGGCTTTAAATGGGCTATTCCAGTGTTAAAATGAAAGTCCTGCGATTGAAATCTCTTTTTTGACAGAGCAGCTCATTCGCCATTACAGTGTTGGCGAGGTGCAAAAGTACTGATAGAGTATCAATAACACGCTCACTGATATGAATCACGGTTAAGTCACACTTTGCACCTGAATGCCATTGAGAAAATAAAGTAATTGCATAGGAACATAAGATTTAAAGTAGCAGTGGGTAGCTGGAAAAAAAACCCCCAAACACTCCTATATAGTTTTCATTCATGCCAGTTTCATTGTAATGCTGTTTGGCCCGTGTAAAAGAGATGTCAATCCCATTGTGACATATGGGTAAATAAAGATTAAATACAAACGGAAAAGTGAAAATATTGATTTGGTACTGGGTTTATTTCTGACAGTACAGTTAAATGTTTGATGTGATAGCGAGTTGCTGTGCCAGGGAGTACCAGCGGGTCTGTGTTTGTGTTAGTCCACGGTTTGCTGTGTTTTTGATACTCTGCCAGTGTCTGTGTGTGTTTAAGTGTGCCAGTGAATAAGTGCATCCACCTGCTTTTGTGTTTATCTGTCTGCTTGTGTGTTCATACGTGTACTGTACATGTCTGCTCGCCTTTTTGCATGCGTTTGTACTCGCCTGCCTCGCTCTTTGTGTGTGTGTGTGTGTGTGTGTGTGTGTGTGTGTGTGTGTGTGTGTGTGTGTGTGTGTGTGTGTGTGTGTGTGTGTGTGTGTGTGTGTGTGTGTGTGTGTGCGTTCCCTTGGGGTTTCAGGGTAAGCCTTCGTGGCCTTGTGTGCCTCATCAGACTCAGTGTCTGGAGGCATGACTATAGGGTAGGCCTTCACTACGGGGACCCTGGGACCAACTGGGGACAATCACTGCCGTCCCATAGCTGCGAGGAAGGAGGAAAAGAAATTGGGGGGGGCGATGACTGTGTTTTGTTTGCTCCCCAATTTTTATCCGTCGTTTCTTCCTTTCCATCCCCTTATCCTAATCCTGCTTTGCTTTCCGTAAGGATCACCAAGTACTTTCACGAGGTATCCCCTTTCACGGGGCTGATTCTTGTGTGTGTGTGTGTGTGTGTCTTTTACGTGTATTTTAAGGGAATCTTCTGTCAGCACTTCCTCATCAACCTGGTCACATGATCCGGGTCTGTCACACAGTGAGACGGCCTTCTTTCCGGTGAAAGAGCTCCCGGAAGGATGAACGTAGTCACTGAACAATTTCAGCATGTAATCCATCACAATTGCTGCTAACTGCTGTTAGAAAACTGCAATTATGTGTTCTGTCATTCTGTAGATGGGCAGTGCAATGTTGGGACTTTAAATCACCCAATTAATGGTTGGTTAATTCCATAATAATAATAATAAGTCGATTCGTTATGATTGTGGGATTGTTTAAAAGAATATTGTGAACAAGAAATTCTTACATTCGTCAATCGTTGGTGTTTTCATTCATTAGTTGATGTTTTGACATATACAAAGTGAACATACTAAACTGACATACAGCATAATAATGAACTAAAAGCTATATTACTAGAAACTATGTGTCATATTCTCTATTTGACCTCCAGTTCACTAATAGTTTCTTTGGTATTGTTTATTAGCAAACAATCTACAGGGAGTAGTTCGTATTCTCTGCCATGAGAAACGACTGCTGCTGCTAATGATGTTCTATTCAAACAACATAATAAGGCAGGCTAATCAAGCCGGCATTATTTTCTATTAGCTTTGTTTACTCCGTTTGCAGAGACTTCGGGGGTTGCTTTCATCGTAATAACAAAGTATCAGCGTCAATGCGCCGCGTTTCTGTTGCTTAAATCCTCGGTGGGAGCCAGCAACTGATCTGCAGGGTGTGTTGCTGTTCTACTGAGAGCTGTCACACCAGCAGCTGAGACGTTGGTTTTAGCTTGAAGTTCATCTTAATATCTTGCCAAAACAAGTGTTTTGTAATATGATAGGTAACTTTGCGACTGGGTGAAGCAGAGCGCTTAAACAAATGGCATGAAACCAAATATCTACGACGCTTGCGCTGCATTATACAAGCTGTCACAATCTAAACGATGACTTTAGTCTACAATTTCACCGTCGGGGGTTTTAATATTGAAGCACTTGACACGACCTCGTGTAATTACCCGTCTTCTCCGAGTGCGCGCAGCCTTGTGGTTTGCGTTGTACCTGGGTTTGTTGTCCAGTGTGTTTTTAAAAGTAGCCCAGCTACAAAGCACGGCTGTGTGACACATGACCGATTCAAACACACGCAGCAGTTCGTCTTCACGCCGCGCCCTGCCGCCTTCACGATGAACTCTCCAACGGTGACTTCATCTCAAATAGATCACCTGTTCCCCTGTTTCACATTTCACCTTTGACCTTGTTTTTTTTTTTTCTTCAGTAGCGGTACAACACACCTTCATGCTTTTTAAGCTGTGAAATATGATTTTACACGTTTGGGGAAATGAATGGTATAAAGAAAGATTTTAAGACTTTTGAAAACATGTGGTACATCTAAAGCTGCTATAATTGGGACTGGTGTTATAATGGGATAAAGTAATTAGTTTCAACATTCGTAATTGTATTTCTTCTGTACTCAAGTTAATCTGTTGTGTGCAGGATGTTTACATATTGAAGGTAAGAGAGAATTACAGCCCCCGTTTGATCCTTTTATTCCTTTAAGTCTCGGTAAGAAAGAGAACCACAGCCTTCCCACAGATGTCGCAGAGGTATCATCAACTAAATCAGCTTTAAAGGCTGCTGGTCTTCTCTCTAAGCTAACCTCATCCAAACCATCAACATGTCATCAACATGTAATCACTTGCAGAGGAAGAGTCTCAGTCGGGATTTAGACTACATCATTCGATTCAATTCAGTTTTCTTTATATTGTGCTAAATTAAAAAAAAAACAGTTCCCTCGTGGGGCTGTCATAATATAAAAACAGCACAATTAAAAATGACTAATAATCTTTTCATGGGCTTTCAATGTCCTGTTGGACATTTTACTACAGAGACTATAATAAAGCATTTACTTTATTCCAGTTTGTAAACAAAGAGTCTTTCTCGCACACTAATGCTGGTCATGGAGTTACTTTACGTTACACTTCTTTAGGCAACATTATTGGAAACACTACATATTTATGCAGATGATAACCAAATATATTTATGTATGAAGCCAGGAAAAGCAAATCAGTTAGTTAAATTACAAGCATATGTTAAAGACCTCGCGGTTCCGTATTTTACAAATAGAGCGCCTTTATTTACGGCTTGCATCACTCGCAGTGACTGGAGTTTCCAAAAGCACGACAGGAGGCCGAGCCTTGAGCTATCAGACCCCACTCCTGTGGAACAAGCTCCCCGTTTGAGTTTGGGACACAGATCTCCTCTTTACGTGAAAAATTAGGCTTAAAACAGTTACAGTTAGATAAGGTGACGCCAAACTGCACCTTAGTTATCCCATCGTATAATTGCCTCGAGGGGCTTCCCAGGGATGCACTGATAACTCATCCCCTATTCTCACTGATCATCAAATGCTAATGACTCGCCATTGTATCATGTCATTAATTGTTGTCCTCTCTCTCTCTTTCCCTCTTTCATACTTTGTGTTCGACTCTGCTTGTTGTTCACGGTTTCTCTATGCTCCTTTTCCTCTCTTCTTTCCCCTCACCCCTACCACCCACCCCTACCAGTATCAGTAGATCGCTGCCCCTTGCTGAGCGTGGTTTGACTACAGGTCTCTTCCTGTTACACAGGAAAACAGATGGTTAAAGGCACAATTCTGCATTTTATTTAATAATACTGCTTATCTGCATTCCTGCCACTAGTTAAAATATCCACAAAAAAAAACGTAACCAGGCACAGAGGCCGTCTACCAAACACTGAAGACAATATCTTTTGTCCTTTGCTTTTTGTACACCTGAAAAAAAAACAACTTCGAAGTTGCTGGTAGCCATTAAAAAAACACAAAAGAACCTTTTAACACACACAGGGTTGTTGCTTCCCAGAGTTTTGGCTGAATAAGAAAAAAAAACAGTCAAACTATCACTTTTAAGCCTTTGGTTTAAGCCACCATCACCTTGATATCGTTACCTTTGCAGATTCCCACTGTGTCACACAGGATCAGGCCTGTGAGTGAAATCGGGATGAGGCAGGACGTGTGTGAGCGCGAGCACGCATGCATGCAAGTGGGTAGGTAGGGGTGTGGGCTGATGTGTCAGAGGGGGTCAGCGAGATGGAAAAACTTAAAAGACAAAAAGGGTGCGCGGCGTGCCATCGTGGCGACCACTCATCTCCTTTTGGATGGTAGAAAAGAGACAGCAGAGACGGAGGCAGACGGACTGACAGAAGAGAAGAGAGGGAGAGAAGGAGGGATGATCAAAAGGATTGCAGCCATACTGATGAGGCGTCTGACTGGGTGGACGCTGTCTCCATCCAGTTTGCTCTCATCACTGTCACGTCTCCTCTGATACACGTGACACGGCTTCTGTCTGACTGACACTACAGCAATGCTGTAAACGTAGCGGTAACACTACTCTAATAATGTGACCTATTTTTTTCTTCTGTGCTCAGATTTATGTCACAGGTGGTCAGGTGGTCTACACTAACCCCGTAAGTAAGTCTTGCGTTGTTTTCCTCTTGTTTGGAGCTTCCAGTAGCACATGTACCTGTTTACCTGCCTCCCCTAGCTCTGAACTCTGAGGTATCCATGAGAATAACAACCATTTCTTTTCAGACATGATGGCTGTAACCCAATCCACTTCTGTTTGGATGACACCAGATAGTACCATGCCTCTCTCTTTCACCTCATTCTCCATAGATTCTGGAAATCCCCGTCAAGGATCCTTTACACTGTTATGGACACCTGTAGTCATGTTCTTAGGGAGAGACGCTGTCACAATTCTATAGTCAGTCATGCTTTCACAAAGTAAAGGCATTTTTTTTTTCTCATCACGAAAGGGTACACGAGAATACTTTAAAGCAGGGATCACCAACGTGGTGCCCGCGGGCACCATATGAGTAGCCCGCGGGCCTGTTCTAAAAATAGCTCTCTATAACAACTTATAACAACATTGGTATCAATTTGTTAGAGATAATATATAAAAAAAAATGTTTATCATTAAATATTAGATCAGCGCTAGCTGATCTCCACGGAAACAGTTGCCATAATCAGTGTCTTTACATAGATGAATATTATTAATTATTAATGATAACATATAATTAAAGTTAAATTGAGGAAATTTGTTATTTCAGAAGTGTGTGTCAAACTGGTAGCCCTTCACATTAATTAGTACCCAAGAAGTAGCGCTCACTTTCACACAGGTTGGTGACCCCTGCTCTAAAGAATAAGGTGCTATGGGGGTACTGTGTTTGGGTGGTGTTGTTTGAAATGAGGAAATTGTACCTTTGATCTCATGCATGAGTCTGATGTTACTCACAAGCACATGATGCAGCAGCTTGGCATAGAAAAGCCACTTCTGCTAACCAGGGATAAGGTGTTCGTGCATTCTGCAAAATCCAGTCTATATGTAACTTCTTGAATAAAAGCCAGTCGGTTTGTGGCAGTGAGCGAAAGCGTGTTAAGGATGAAAGGTTTTCCTCCTGAACTCCTCCGTAGGTGCTTGGTGTCTCCAGACAGACACATAGTTACATGTGTGCTCATTCAGTGGTAAATGACCTGTCTGAGAGCCTCTCCTCAGAGTGGACCCATTTAACGTTACAAGAGGAAAGCTGATTGCAACGTGAAACAAACAATAGAATTTGTATTTTTTTTTTTTTTACATTTGCTTCAGGCAAGAGCTTAAATCTATCTTGAGAATTTAAATGATATAACATATATTGAGAGTGCAACAATATAAATTTCAGATACCAAAACACCCACTTTTATTGTTCATCTGTTGTGTCCGAAGCTGGAAATGAAAATGAGATTTTAATTTTTGAATTAATCCAAACTCCTGTTTTTTTTTCCTCATCTTTTCATTTAATAACAAACGTGTGAATTTCTCCACATTTAACCTCCACATCTTTAAAAGAGGACCCATCTCTATGCAGGCCACCACTTTGTGAGACGTGAGTATTTCAGTAACGAATACATTAGGCAACCGACAAAACAGTGGTTTTTTGCGCCCTGGGATTTACCCAGAATGCTTTGCTCAGCCATAGTTTTTAGGAATGCTGGTAGCCACTGTGCCTCCTCAATGACACCAAACAAAGTTAGTTCCCACCTGTACTTGGATGCCCTTCAACAAAAACTTGAAGGTGATTAATTGATGCCATTGAGACAATTTCACGTTTTTTCCCTATTGATTACATTTGGTTTTAAATTGAATGTAGCTTCTTTTATAACTATCGAACTTTAATTTTGTTTGTACTTTGGCACTGAAAACGAAAATACTCCTTCAATGTGTTAAATAAATAAAATGGAAATAATGTGGAATAACTGTAAAGCAACAGATTGAATATCATGTGCGAGCACATGTGGTTGTGTGAGGGCACAGTATTAGTGGGCGGTACTTTAGCGAGCATGCAGAGAAAAAACCGAAACAACACAACAGAGCTTCTTTGGATTTCTTTGGTGTGGAGTTTTGCTGACTTGCAATATGCACAGAAAAGATCAGCTAGACATCAAATCCTGAATCCATACTGTGCTTTATTCCCCATGTGGTACGCTCCTCACAGTGGATATCAGCTGTTTAACTTTAGCAGCTTCAAAAGCTTTTTTTTAAAAACGTCCACAGTTCTGATAGACACCATCAATGAAGAGCGGTGCCATAATAAAGTGCTGTTTAGCATTAGCCATTCACAGTTTCAAGTGGGAAGCATAATATCCCAAGGGTTGCTTTCACTCTTAAACCACAATAATGGCACTTCCATTTAACCTCTTAATATATGTTAATCCAAGGATGTCAATGGGTTCTTCTTAACGCTCATACACAGGCCATTGGGGGGCCGAAAGGCCAGAGAGGAGTGAGCCGAACCGACAGACAAAGACTTGCTTGAAAGACGGCCCCGATATTTTTGATTTAATAAGAGGGCTTTCCTTAAAACAAAGGCACATTGTTGGCTCTTGGCTCTGTGTTACACGCTTTGTGTGTGTGAGTGTGTGTGTGCTTGTGTTTGATGTAGTGTGTGCCGGGTGGTGGAGGTGGGGGTGTCATGTAGGACTGCAGTGCTTGAGCTTGTGTGTAAAAGTCTGTGAGTTTCATCCACCCACTTGCTGGTCTATCCAGGCCTTCAGTTGTGTTTCACTTATCCTGGCCGGGTTGCCATTTTGGGAAACTCCATGCCTCAAACAGCCAGCAGGAAGGTTTAAAGACAGGGTGGGGAGAGCCAACGTGATGAATATTTAGGGTCCATTGAAATGAAAATCCCAGGCAGCCCCTGGAGACCTGAGCTTAGAAGTCATTGCCGAAGGGATCTCCATCTGCTTGAATGTATCTATCTATCTATCTATCTATCTATCTATCTATCTATCTATCTATCTACAACTGTGTGTTTTTTGTCTTTAAGATGAAACAGATGTGTTTACATGTCACCAACTACACACAGATTATTGTGCTGTGCATACCTGCATGCATGAGCATATTTTCTTTGTGTAGATGCACACGTGCATCCATGTGTGTGTTTTTATTGTATTCTATGTCTCACAGAGGTCTGAATGGTGCCTAGTTTTGACAGAGGCAGCCCACAAATCAGAAGTAAATCAGGACCTGGGGGCATGCCGGCTTCACTGAGGGGGAAGTGAGACATATTCACTGAGACCAAATCAGCCTCAATCTGGCCTCAGAGAGCCCCGTGCAACCCTGACCCACAACAAGCAACCGGCCCACTCGTACACACAGGTTCTCTGTTTTTGCGTGGGTTCATCGTTGTTTTTCGGACATGCGTGTGAAGTTTGCAGTTTAATGTATGCACTGCAGTGAGATTGCATTATCAGACAGCTCAAACACAGACTGGTGGCTGCCTCCCAGTAACTTCATTTGCTCACACCAACATGTTTGCATGATTGCTTTGCATTTGCTCCTTTTTTATGTGGGGTGTTGTGCTGTGGCTTTAAATTCTCTTTGTTATGGATTTACTTTCTAAAAAGTACAAGACTGAGTGTAGCTATGCAACGCTCTATATAGTGAAGGGACTCAGTAATCACACAACTCACACAAACTGTATTCTATTTGTTTCTTGAGGTACTAAAGAAGTGACTCATGGGCAAAAGAGATGCACGGGCAACCCCGTGGCAGACAGTGACACCAGCAAAAGCCTGAAACTAGTTCATGGAATGGTTCTCATGTGATAAATAATCAAACGCTCACTCAGACATGAAAGAAATGATGAGGAAACCGGCCATATAAAAGCTCTTACTGTTTATTCCAGATTACCCTCGATTCAACACTTGAAATACAGTAAAACCTGCTTTCTGTTTACACTGTGGAGGTGTTTGCAGGAGCAGCGTGGCTGCTTTAAACTCATATCTTTGTCTCGCCTCGCTTGAAAAGCACGGCACGGTTGGGATGTTGAAAGACTGGATACGTACAGACCCAGAGATTTTGTGGTAAATGATACATTTTGCTTTCAAATGGAGGGATAAATGGATCTGGAGGGGCACCATTGTGCAGCGCAGTGCTCGTTCGACGGCCAACTGAACAGGTTCTGTGTTTTCCTTCCAGCTGCCTTTGAAATTTCTTGGCGCCAAAGAGTCGACGTATCGTACAAAATCCAAAGTAGCCCATATCGTCAGAAGCCCCGCTTTCCTTTCGCTTTCTAAGATATGATCACAGCCTTCATTTTAGCACGTGAAATTCATTAAAAGCTGTTTTTGTAAAGAGTTGCAGAGCATCTGAAAATACTAAATGATTACTTTATGATTATTAAAGCAACACTTTTGTTTAGGGGCGGATAGAAGGACAGTTACTCATCAGCAGTCATACATGGCCAATCTAATTACAGTGTGAGGCAAAAAAACAAACAACCCCAGATGGATCATTTCACCTCACTGTGCAAATCCAAAATGGTCATCAAGCTCTGAGTGACCATCACGGCCTCGCAGATGGTTTTGACTTCTGACATGGACGTGCATGCTCTCTAATACTAAAGTATATTTCCTGACGTGGCACTGCCAGCTTGTCATTTCATTTCGGGCGTCAGTGAACCAGAGGGCATGTGGCGAATCTAACCGACCTCGTATTTGTCTGCTACCTCTCTGCCAGACAAGGGCCATCCCAGGTCACCGCCACTCCACAACCAATCTGTGTCATCACCAACACGTTCTACCACTTTCCTGACAACGTGTTACACCCCCTCGATCCGTCCTCCATCGCCTTCTACCTCCCCTCATCTCCTTGGTTTCCCTGCTTCTCTCCACCCACCCCCTACTTTTGCCTTTCATCCATTCTCTCCCTTCGTCTTTTATCCTCCTCCTCACCCTGCTTTATCTTTGTTATCCACTCTCTCCGATTTACCAGTTTATTCTCTCCTAAAAACCCCTTCTTCCTCTTTTTCGGTATCTCATCCTCTTCCTGTCCTCATTACTCAGTCCTTTTTCCCGACGCTTTTTGCTCTTCTTCTTATTTCTCCCTACTCTAGCCCATTCTCCAGTGCTCTCCTCACATCAGAAAGTGTTGGATTTTGACATCTGCCTGCAGGAGCAGTGACCCATGAAGTAATTAGAGTAGGAATCACGCCTTCTCTTCCTGCCTCCCCTCCCTTCCCCTCCATCTTCTCCGCTTTCTGTCTGCTCTGAGCCCGGGATCATATAAAAAGCTGGTTATGTTTACTCCCTGATCCATCTAATTTCTGTAACGAGGGCCGAGCCGGCCTCATCTCCTTACTGCGCCACGCATAAGCCAAGGCGTTGGGCTTGAGAGGCGCCCCGGGGCCCCGCAGGGCACTGTGGAGCTTCAACCACCGCTCAGCCATGGAAACGAGACTGGGACCTAACCGGATTAACTCCCAACCAGCACAGGTGGAGGGACCCTGCTTCAAACACAAACACACACAAACACACGCAAACACACACACTCGTCCGTGTGCACAGAGAGCGAGATGCAACTTTACGCCATTTAGTGTATCATCAAAAAAAGTGCTGGGATGAGACATATATGTGATTACGTGTGTGTTCATTTGTTTGTGTCTGTGTGTTGTGTGTGTGTGTGTGTGCAGCAGGAAAAAAAAAGTACAAACTTCAGCTACTGCAATATGAAATGAGGGAATACAATTATGAATTGCTCCGGAGCTTACGGCCACTGTGGTGATAACTCTCGAGTGCTGTGATATGGAATTGCTAAAGCATAGAAATGAACTACCCTCACTGAAAATATTTGCCCCTGGATTACAAATGTAATATTTAGGGTAAGGGTTGATATATAATGCAACAAAGTAAAGTCTGAAGGCCATTTTAAAACATGGCGTCAAATGATTTGCTGGGCATCATTAGTGTTCTTCAACGCCCTAATTTGCAGTTTATTCGTTTAGAAATGTCTTGAGGGATGTTGTTAGTTACTTTGTGTCACTGTTGCTGGGAAACATAGTTCAGCTTAGCATGATCTGTCAGGGTGTTTCACAGAATTAGGTGTTTTAAATGTAGGGTTTTTTTTATTTTTGTCAATGGAATTCGTTGCTATCATATCATTTCTGTTGTTGGAAACGTCAACAAAACTGCTTTTGTTTAAAAGGGATGAAGTCAATTTGATTGTTTATGTGCAGTAACAATTCGGAGAGACGTAACTAGTTTGGTGTGTTAGTAGATGTCTAATAGCAAATGGATAACGATGGCTAATCCAGTGCTGGAGAATACAGCAAAGACGTCAGAAAGAAGCCATCAGAGGAGCTCATGTGTCTCATTTAACAAAGAAACCAAAGGGTACGATAAAGCTGGGCGACACTGAAAAAGTGTAATGGAAGCTTCGATTTTTGCTAATAAGTTTGAAGCTGTTGTATCCTAAAGAAACGTTTAAAGTGAGATCATGTGACGTTTTCAAACATATTCCACCTTTTACACGTTAAAAAAAAAATACATTGACAGTATTCATATGAGTCTTTTCAACAGATCACCCACTTAAATATCCAATATGGAAAATGTTGGTTTTCCTCTGACTCTCTTAGTTATTAGTGTGCAGTGTGTACAGGAAACATCATGTTTCCTGTTATCATGTTATCGCCACATCTGTAGTTTCTACACTGCTGTCCATCCATCCGTCCATCCATCTGTCCATCCATCCATCCGTCCGTCCATCCATCTGTCCGTCCATCTGTCCATCCATCCGTCCGTTTGTCCGTCCGTCCGTCCATCCGTCCGTCCATCCGTCCATCCATCCGTCCGTCCATCTGTCCGTCCGTCCATCTGTCCATCCATCCGTCCGTCCATCTGTCCATCCATCGGTCCATCCATCTGTCCATCCGTCCGTTTGTCCGTCCATCCGTCCGTCCATCCGTCCGTCCATC
>VURO01048858.1:18749-49520 GCA_015108175.1 Pelvicachromis taeniatus
TTCAAACAAATTAGAGCATAGAAGTCAAACACAATCAGTTATTCTTCTCAAATGTTGGTGCGAGAGTAGAAAATCCTTTACTCAACAACACTGCGTCCATGTGCACCTAAAGAAAGGCTAAGATTGAGCATGTCACGGTCTTCAGCCAGCAGCACAATTGAAGCTTAAGCAAAGCTAAATCTGACAAGGGCTAATGGAGAGTGGCTGAGCTAGCCAAGCAGATTAGCTCATTATTACCCCTGCTACAAAGGGCTGCCTTATACGTGCTAATTAACAAAGACCCTGACGTGTTAATGCTTGATGTTCATGAAGAGACGCGTCGTGCGGCGCTTTCAACCTTTGTGCCCGATAATTAAAGGCCCGTCAAACTCGTCAGCCTGATCTCTCCACTTCTGTGCGCACTAAATTAATGCTAAATCTTTCATGGCAGCCCTCTACAGTTTACTACAGTTAATGTCCTGTCTATTGCCACATTAATAATAGTGATCCCTGCACAACCTTCACCTCCTGCTAGTGGGATTGCTTGATCTACAAGGTAATGTATAGTGCCACACAATATCAAGGAAGGCAGTTCGGGGTAATTGAGGGTGTTAAAGGGGCTTGACATAATAGGCGAGTGCAATTTATAAAATGAAAATTCAAGCCAGTAATAAGACAGGATGTAGGGGACAAAATTACACTGTGCAGTTTCTGACGCTTAAATAACACATTAAATTATTTTTGCAGTGCACTGGCCTCACGTGTGCTTTGCAGTTCAGTTGTTTGGAACCAAAGAGTAAATGTGTCTTCATATTGACTTTTAAAGCCTAAAAATCTAAAACCTAAAACAGGTTTCAGGATAGACTCTCTTGGCCTTGCATACTAATGTCCCAGTTTTTATTTATTTTTTTTTAAACCACCCCTTAACACTGGAGTCAGAACTTTTTATCAGCAGTCCTATAATATTGCTCAATATTAGCTATATGCCAATTTGTCCATTTTGGAATTTATAATGGCTGATTAAAAAAAATTATAAAGAGGCGGGAGAAACGCCTTTCAATATTCTGAGTGTCGATGTTGCATAGTTTGTCCACTAGAGGGCACTCTGCAACTTACCTGCTGGCAACACATTTTTGGAATTTTTACTTGGTTTCCTAAAATTCGACAAAATGCAGATCTAATTTATCTATCTCTGTTTATTTTCTATCAGTTTTTAACTTGAAGATATAAAACTGCCTCAGTTCTTTGAATTATTGCGATTTAGTAACGTGTAAAAAAATCAATCTGTAAATGATTAAACTTCCTCTTTTGACCCCATTAGCTTTCAAGAAAATGTTCGCTCACAATCCACATAACGTTATAACTATAGGCTAAAGGCAGATAAGTTGCATGCATCACCATGGGGCAAATTTAACTGACTGAACATCAGAGCATCAGAAACTGTTTAATAGACACATTTTTGGACATACTGTAGTTTTGAAAAATATTACAGAAAATGAAGTTAAGATAACAAACACTGCAAATACTGACAGTTTGGTTGTTGCTAATCGCTTTCTCTTTATCATTGTGTTTGGGGTCTCAAGGGGCAATGAACAACCAACTTTTTTTTGTAACTGCAACTTAAGAGAGAAGGCATTCGAGTGCTGCAATGGGAAGAACAGTATCAGGAAAGGTTTCCGACGTAAAACTCTGCCAAATTAAATATGATGATGATAAGATATGATGTGACTAAGGGAGCAACTGAAAGCATTTTTGGTTTTTTTTGTTAATAGCTCACTAAGATGTTTGTGTAATGGTGTTGATACATTTGCCTCACTTGTAATGAGGGAACTGCACAGATTTAAACGGTGAGACACAGACCCACCTACACATCTGTTTCTTTCCCTGCATTTGACTTTCTGATTGATTAGGCACGCGTGTTACCATGGTTGCAAAATTATGCTATATAAATTCATGATTTTTATTGTTGCCTGGCAACTTCTCAAAGGCAGGAAATAGTCTGGCACATAGCCAGTTTCAATATGGAAAACCATCGCTTTTACTTATTTTTGTACAAATTCAAAATTCATGTACAAAATGTCAGACAAATTGAGATGGATAGAGGACTTTAAAATAAATACTATAGCAAGAGATTAATAGTACTTAACAGAATTATTACTAAAGGGAGAAGTCTGAAAATGTCTTCATTTTTTTCTAAAAACTTAATGTAACAGTGTTCAGATAAGGCAAATCTTAATGCTGAATTGATGATCCCACCTCAACAGCCTCCCAGCCCCACTCCCTGTACTTGGGGTCGTGGGTTAGCCTCCACATGTACATGTAGCTCTCAATTACTTCTGGTCGTAAGATGTAGTATCTGTCGCTCAGTCTGGTTGCCGTTGCCTCGGCGCCGCTGTCGAATCTGAACGCTTCAGGTCCCAGTTTAGTAGCTGATGGAAACAAATACAAAGACAAGACGTGGGATGATTTTCCGCCAGTACAAATGAAAGGTTTTTCAACAGATCTGTGCTGAGTTTTAGAGTCTGAAATTGTTCAGAAAAGACAATGAAAACAACGATTCTGTGTTCTTTCGTTGCTGTACATCACCTTTATATAGAATTCAGTCCTTATTCTCAGTTTAAAAAAGGCTTGAGGTCAAAATTAAATGAGATCTTCACAGCTGGTCAGATGGTCTGTAGGCGTTTCTTTATCTTCACCTTCATTATATCTCAACCACAATTCAAGATATATACACACACACATATAAGAAACAGCACAAAGGAATCTGTTCTTTCTCAGGTCAGGACAGGAGCATTGGCATAGCAACATCTTAAATTTAGAAACATTGGCTAACATGCTCACTTTGCTGTGTTTTTTGTTGCCGCTATTCTGGAATATTTTAGAGGCCGTGTTGTCATTTAGAAAACATGAATATGGTTGGAGAAAACAGGTTCTTTGACGTGTTGGAAGTGGCAGCATTCAATTGGTCCCATCACCCCCAGCCCATATCTTGAAGTGAGACATTGCTGTGACAGCAGCAGAAAACACATAAAAAAACACCAAAGCAATAAATGGTCTAATGTCCCACACAAACCCGCAAACTACACTTAAAGGTCTATCAGTGTATAAAGTGATAACGAAGGAAAGCAGAAAGACTACTTCAAACAACAAACTCTTCAGTGTGTTACGACGCCACCTGCTCAGGAAAAGTGAAGCAAAATTTATAACTACATGGATGTCGCTGAATCAGTTTTCAATGGGTTTCAAAGTCAACAATGTGAGAAGAAGAGAACTGAAAAGCAAACTGAAATGACTGACTGATTCTCTAACCTATACTAAGCATAAAGTTAAAGGAACAAGTCTGGAGTGACTTAAGGTCTTCATGAGGTTAAGCAGATGTGTGAATATTGCAGGTAGAAGTCCAACACATGCAATAAAATTTAAAAAAAGAAACCTCTAATGCAAAACTAAACCAGAAGTAACATGAAGTCAAGCTGCTTACACTAAATCACAGCTGCACTGAGTGACAGCCTCACTACACTTTCAAAGCATAAAGGTGATTATGGCTGCACTTGCGGTACATTTAGATATCTATCTAAAGACACATACGATCTGACCTCGATAACCTTTTCGTCTCCTACTGCTTACTTTCAGGTCCTCATTTCCCTCTACCAGTTTGATGCTGTGAAGATGGCAGAGATCCAAAAGTAGGAGCAGGAGGAGTCTTTATGGTATCGGTATTTAAGACACAGCTTAACGGCAGCCACTTTATGTGCATGCAAGAGCAAATCTCACTTCTCTCTCTTTCCTGTAGACAGCTAATCCGAGAGCTTCTAAGCACCATTCAGTTCCTGTAATGAGTGAAGAAAAACCTGGTGGCTGACTATAGAAGAGAAAGCCAGAGAAGCCTTGTGGGCCTGCAGATCAAAAAGCGTATCGAGGAACCTGTTATGTGATGAGTCACATTAGCTTACTGGCGAACGAGCACTTGAAGATGAATCCTTACAGCCCACCCAACAGTGGAAGGATAAAAAAAAAAAAGCTTGAAATTAGGAGAGGAGATTATTGTCAGGGCGTATACCAAGGCATAAATCAAACAAGGGTCTTCCCAATGCATGTGGGCGGGCTTGCTTATATGATCTTTTTTATTGCATTTTTCCCCTGGGTGCATCTTTAGAGTGCAGCCATATACATTCTCGTTTATAGTCTGGAGCCAAAGCAAATTTGCCGTTGGAGGTTTTATCACAGTGTTTACTCTTCCAAACTTGATCCCTATTGCCTCTCTTATTCTCTTCGTTTTTCTTTCTTCCAAATACATTTCAACATGCTGTTATTATCAGTATCAAACAAACTCTGAGGCTCCCCGGCTGCTGCCCTACAGCTGCGAGACATTACAGAATAAATGAGAAGTTTAATTCTTTCCTGCTCCTTATTAGACCTTTCGTCTCTCCGCTGAGGTGATGCCACCAAGAATGCTTCTCCTTTTGTGTCAGGGCAAAATTAAAATGCCCAAGGCTCTTTTAATTTACAATATTTCTCCCCTAGACTCAGTTTCGTTACTCTGAATGCTACTATAAACTCTCCTAACAAGGCAGATATAGTGCACTACAACAGTGAATTCCTCTGGCTTAGCTGGCTGTAAGGAGAATGAACACCAAATTGAGAAATAGATTTGGGATAAAACAGTCATTCACTTCAGAAGCAGATTCTCTTTAGCGCGCAGTTCGGCAACCTGACTGGTCAAGACAAGGGAGGGTTTACAGGTCTGGTCAATTATTTTTCCTTTTAGCAGAAGTGTTAGGATTTAGGTTCATCGTTTAATTTAATAGGACATTTCTTGGTATCCCTCTTTGACAGCCAATCAGTGGCCTCACTAGGAAATGGTCACTGACAGATTTATTAAAGAAGAAAACTCTAGAAGCTGAGTTCACACTGAGATTTTAATCCTATATGACTTTACCTGACTATGACTGGGGAACTTCTGCTAGAAGTTAGGCATTTTCCACTTGCACAAAAGCATCTCCAAAGCAAGCAGACTACTTTGCCTTTGAGGAAATTATAAAGCTGTACCCTCTGTCTTTAGACATATTCAAGATCTGCCTAAAAGTAAGTCCAGACCACAGTTGTTATTTTCAAACACAACATCAACCCTGGGAGTGCTAACATATTTGACACTATTCCAAAAAAAAACACACAAAAAAAAAACCACCTCTTCAGCAGCCCTGACATTTACCTGAGCGAGTATAGCTCTCGTGGCATGTATGTGTGATCTCTGCGGCAAGGTCCAGGTAGTGCTGCCTCTTCTCCGGTTCACCATCATCTGCCCCAATTCCGATCATGCCCCCGGAGAAGCAGGCCAGGTGACCCATCTTGTGGTCCAGGATTCCACCTCTCCACTCAGCCATGTAGGTGAGACCAGCAGGTGACTTCTGCACCAGGTTAGCTTCGATTGCCTGCAATAACATACACAGTGACGAATATTTAAACATTATGAAACAAACAAACAAACAAACATAAAATCTGATGTGCCCGCTGCAATCATTCACACACTGTTTGCATAAAGCAGTTACTCCTTTTCAAATACATTTCATGCATAGCCATGATCAACATCAGGAATCAGGTTTCTTTCACCTGTGAGTTTACTTTTTTGTATAAGAGTTCACAAAAACTGTATAAGTAGTTAGTAGTGATACTATATGGACAAAAGTACTGGGTCACGTACATATTACACACAGGAGCTGCTCAGCTTTACAAACTTATGCCATAAAGCTTCCTGCACACAGTGTTTGTGCTGATGTTAATGTCAGAGGAGTCAATTATTGAGTCAACAGAGCATTGGTGACATTTAAGCACTTGTGCGCCTCTGCACCAAGTGCTAGGAGGCTTAAAATTGATCGATTTCAACCATGGTGCTATGATAGGATGACACTGTTGCAACAAGTGAGCTCTTTAGAGCAACTCATTCTTTTACAAGTGTTGTAAAGGCAGACTGCATGGCTAAGTGCTTGATTTTATACACCTGTGGCAAAGATTAAAAGGTATGACCCAATGCTTTGTCCATATAGTGTACTTAAAAACCCAATTACCTTTTTGTCTGATTTAAACTGTAAAAGCAGAGCCCTACCAGTTCCAAAGAGGTTCTGAGGAGAAAAGTCTTCTCTCACATCTCTAATTTTATTTCTCCATGATTCAAGAAATATTCTTTGTTTTTTTGGAGGATTTTCTTAAACTTTACATGGGTAAGTATATTTAGTGACTCATTTTTACTGTTTATTTTAGTTTTCGATGATTAGTACAGCAGCAGCATTTCCCTCAGAATCTAAATGTTTTTTGACATAAGCTTGACAGACACAGACAGAAATCAAGTTCAGAGCAGGACAAATGTGAAGTGTTCATTTGTATTCATGAGTTGTATTAGGTATTTAAACCATGATCAGCTGTGCAACCAACTTTTCTACCCCTAACTGTTTGTGTGTGTTAAATAAATAAAAACTGCTGACATCCCCTCGTTCTTGTCACTGTGTGTGTCACATTATGAATTCGACTGAGAGTAAATGCCTAATTTTTCATGAACTTTACGCTCCTCTGACAAAGGTCATATAAAGCAGCAGTAAGCAGCTGTGCCACCTGTCATCTTTAATAGACATCGTTTTAAAATTACTGCTCTGAAGCAAGGGCATCTCATTTTGACTCCTATCTCCTTGTGTCTTCTCCTTGCCTCCTCTGCTCAGACCTTAGGTTGGAAGGACTGAGACATGAGGGGAAGGAGACTGAAGAGTCTTAAAGGTCTGAGGAAGAAATTTGTTATCGTACGATATTGGCTAAAAAGGGAGTACAAAAACTGCTCTACAAGAAAGCAGGTGGGGACTTTCATACTACAGATGACTAGCTCAGATAATTAGATGTTTTTGTAGCAATGTCTACAGTGATGCTTTAGCAATATTCAGAAATTAGCCCAATCAGACAAACTTGTGTGTTTATGTTGACTTATGATGTTATTATCACAGGGGATTGAGATCCAAAAAAATGCAGAGATTCTCTGCGAACTTTATGCACCTTATGTACTCAGTATTATTTCAGGCACAACTTTTGTTATTCACAAGTTTCTCACCGTCTGTCTCTGTGTTTGCTCCTTCAAACCTAGAAATGAATGCTACGACAAAAACTGACAAATGAAAATCCACAAAGTACCAGTAAAAGATTATATCTTTTACTTTGTCATTAAATCTACAGCAGCAGCATTTTTTCCCCCAAGTCCAAAGTCGTGTTTACTCATCTGCTGATGATTTAATGTACCCAAAGTTATAGAGAAGATAGTGTGAAAGGATTGATGGCTAGCAAATACATTTAAATATGATGCTTTGCACTCCATGAATGCATATCATTCAACTGGCGGTTCACTGAAACCTGATAAAGGTCCATGCATAACACCTGGAAAGATAGCTGCTACCGCATTTTATGAGAAGGAACAAGCCTGATGGCATCCATCAGTGTAACAAAACAGTCCGTGAATCTGTGTGTGAATGAGTGAATGTGGATTGTAGTAAAAAACTGCATTAAGTGCTCAGTAATAGTAGAAAAGCACTACAGTATATGTATTAACAACTTATGTTTCATAATTATAATTCATTCTTGTTTTTATTTTTACCAGCCTTTTTAATATTAACATTTCATAATAGCATTATATGCCAACAAATATTTTAAAACTGCTTATGAAACATAGTTTTGTCCAAGGTCTGTGTTGCTCTCTAAAAGAGCTCCTCATGACTGTTTAACGGAGAATTGCTCAAGATGTGTGTGTGATACATGCAGTTTAGATTAAAGCGGTTATTATTCACCAGTGCTGCGGTATGTGGGTGGTACTGAAATGTGTACTAAATATGCAAAGTTTTAATTTGGCACGACAAACGTAGTTCGTGTCCACCAATAAGTAATAACATAACAGTGCTAACAAGACAGGAGCCACGGCCGACCATGACCAGACCGCGACCTGCAAAGGCCCACTCTGCTGCTGTCTCATTAACACAGTCCGCACTAAGAGATAAAACGACTCGTATTATTTTTGATCAGACACTGATAATTGAAGATAACTGCTTTACAATAGAATAGAGACAGTCTGTTTATATGGACAATCTTCACTTCTATACGGGATTAGTCCAGTATGGCTACTGAACACTAAATGTATTGCATTTGTGGCAAATGAAATGAGTGAAGGAAACCAGAATCTGAAGTTTCAGAAAAGTGAGCAAATTTGTACTTTTTTTTTGTACATTTCTGCTTCTTTGCAGGTGTTTCTTGTCAATACTTTGTTTCATAAAACAGCTGTTTCCACTTGCAACTCTTGTTTACAGCACGGGAATCACTTCATGCTAAATAGGGGGCGTTATAAATAGTTCATAAATACCATGTTCTCTGGAATAAGAAAAAAAAACATTTTTCTTGAGGGTTGCGGCTGATGATTTTCCTACTAATTAGCTGTTGTTAGCAGTAATCATGGCATAGCATAATTAGAAAATGTTCTCTCATTCAGCACTGTTTTAATTAGAACTCTACTTTTATTTGGATGCCAAAGATAATGAGTTGTGCCATGCCTTCACCTCAGATCTCTGTATAAACATGTAGCATATAACTTAATCTAAAAGCGTGGGGGTCCTTTGCCATTTAAATACCAAGTCACAGGGGAGAAAGAAAGTCTGTAATTAGTAATTCTGCCTCTGGCTTGACCCTCTGATGAAAACTAAGAAATTCTCAGTGGCAATCTTAAATTATTTCCTATGATATTGTAATTGTAGCCACAGGCAGTGTGGTTTACTCTGACATTATCTCCATTAAAGAGGAAAATAGACAACCAATAATGATTTTATACATGATCATAGCATGCACATTCAAGTATACAGATACTTCTCTGCTGATAGTGGAAGAGCAGCTTTTATTATTGCAGCACATTAAAAAACATGCTCTATTCAGCTGATTACAGCTGAGTCCATTCTGTGTCAGATAAGGGTTTACAGTGTTGTATCCTTCACTCAGCCTTTAACTAGTCCGTGAAAACAACATACTTGCTGTCCTGCTGTTGATTGTTATGGGTGTAAAGCAGTTTGTGCTCTTTGTTTTATTAAAAGTGTATGCTAATTACCATTTAATCTAACTGAGCTATGCTTGAGCAAGTTAATTGCTTTGTTTACACTGAAAAATAAAGATTTCCATACCTCCAGCGCAGTGTAATACATCTTCTTTGCATCGTCGTCCGTCTTGTCTGACATCAGATATGATTTGATCAGATACTCATAAAAGCTATCCCCAAGGCCACCAATGGAAACATGATCTAAGAGGGAAAATAATAGGTAATCGGAGTTATTCAGCAAGGTCTCTCACACGCACAAACACATATGCATGGATACAGATTTTTTTCTTCATGATTTTCTGCAGGTGCTGGAAAAGTTTTCAACAAATTCTGAATTTCTTGAAAAGATGGCAAAAGCATTTTTTTTTTTAATGTGTTTCAGCAGAACCATCCAATCCGCAGCGAGAGCTGTCACAACCACATGCTTTAAACAGGAGACAGACGCAGCCAGTGTGATGTCACTTAGTGGTCAATTATCTCTAATCTTTAAGCCTAAAGATGAGAATTATGGTCAACATTCAAGCTGCAGAGCAGACTGTCAGTCACAAAGTAGGCCCACTTGATTTTCTAAATTACACCATAGTTTACAAAGTAGACACCATATTCTTTTAGATAAGACGTGAAATTTGTGATTGAGATCATAAACTGACCAAAATCTTTTGATCATAGATCAAGTGAGCATTATAGAATCTACCAGAACAGCTGCCCCCTTAATGAATGCAGGCACTTCTGCATTGGTTTCTGATGCTAAAGCTGTGTTCATTTTAGAATATAAATACTTTGCTACTAATCACAAAAAGCACAAAGCTCATGGCGATTCTAGTACAACTAAAATGTTTGGATTATATAACCATGAAAAGTTATTCAAACGTATTTCCGCTCTAAGTTTTGATGAAGAATTTACAATCAGCATGGTGAAAACTTGATGGAAACTAAAACTTGATGGTTACAGTTGAGAAATCTTTAGTACTCCGGTTAAATCGTAGCTTTCATGTAGTGTGAACTCGTCAACTTTCTGTTCACTGACATTAGAAAACTTATTTCGAAGCTGAAATTTAAATTATGTAATGTACTTCAAGCTTGTCAGTGGAAACTGAAACAAATGCCTGTTGATTTTCCACTTGTCTGCTATAATTTCACATTTGAATTCAAAAGATGAATATGATCTCACATAAAAGGCAAGTATGACTCTTCATTAATCCACTCACACACCTTTGCTGACTCCTCTGCAAGGTTATCACAGTGCTGCCGTGTTTGTCCTTGACACTGACAAATGAGAGAAAGCTACGAAGCCAAATGCGTCCCCCTCCCCTGCTTTTCTGTTGATATTTACTCTCTATCCTCACCTACAACAGTTTGCTTCTGTAATGATTCGGATTGCCACCTTTTCAATTCAGACACCATTTGAACACCTGATTTCCCCCAAGTTTCTTTCACGTAAATCAGAAAGATCCAATTTCCTTAAGTAATTGAATTCATTATCATTTTAATAACCCAGAGCAACCGGAGTCATATAGCCCTCGTTACTGTAGGAGCCTGGTTTTACAAATGAAAGGAAGAGAGTGGATAGGTGGATGACACAGGCGAGTGGCTGAAAGAGCTCTGACACGTGAGGTGATTCAAGGTCTGTCAGTAATGTAAAAGCTAAACAAAAGAATGAGAAATGGAAAAGGAAAAGAATGTGAAACCACATTCAGCGACCTCACACTCCTGTAGCCCTGACCCACACTGGGTACACACAATTACTGTAATACAGTGAATATCAAGCACCAAAAATGACCTTCCCAAATGGACCTGTGACGTCAATTTGACTTTAAATGTCTTTTTCTTTTTACCCTTAATTGCAAAAAAAACATATATGTATCCTAAAAGGCCTGCACAGATATTTAACTATAATATACAATACACAGTACTTACGCTGGACCCAGTTGCCACTGACTGGACTGAGGAAGTTTGGGTACAAGCCATGGGGTTTCTCAATCTTGTTTAGAAGTTTCCTGATGTTCATCACCTGCAAATGAACATGCCATCAGGCAAGGGGAACTTGTATTATGCCATCACCTCAAGGCTGAAAGGCATTTTGCACAGAAATTGTGGTAATAGGAAATCAGAACATTATGTTCAGCACTGTAAATTGGAAAGATTATTCATATACTGAACCTTCTCCGTGTATACTGGATTGCTGGACAGCTCAGTCAGATGCACAAATTCGAGGTGAAGAGTCCCAAACTCAGCCAGGATGCTGCTCCCGGCTGAGGCCCAACCCCAGCTCCAACTGGTGCCACTACAACAAGGACGACATTCAAACACATCCACTAAGCATCGTGAAATAAACAGTTCTGCAAGACAGAGATTCATTGTAAATATCACTTCGGGCTATTATTTTCGAAAGTAAATTATAATAAAACACAACAAAATTTGGTTTCTCTCGTGCCAGTGTTTGTGAGTGGTTAGATATGCAATGCCCACTAGGAAGTGGTAAGAGAGACAAAAAGAAGCCAGCGGGTTGTAGTAGTTTGACAAACTAAAGCTTGTTTTTAAAATTAGTAAAGCATTATTAATTTAATCATATCGCCTTATCTTCTGGTAGCATCAGGCGCATGCAGTGGAGACTGTAAAAGATAAATATTGACCATGCCCAGATCGTTGTTTTTGAAGCAGGGTTTAAGCAAAAGCTGGAAACATTATTTTGTTTGTGCGTGCTTAGCAGGATAACTTTCTGATACCCATCAATCTCCTCTCAGTGAAACAAACTCTAATATTGTTGTAATCTGTCCAACTGCATCTCCGTACTTGAAGCTAACACTGTACTCGTTGGGCTGCCTTTGTGTACAACTTTTTTGCATGTCACCAATTTCTTTGTTTCTTTTCCACAAAATTAAAGTGCGAGAACTACTTTGGGACAACAATGTATAGTTTAAAAGGCATTTTTAGCTTTCTAGCTTTCTTTTCTGATATACTGCAGCTGCAGCAGTATTAAACCAAACTCCAGGGAACCAGCTCATCACTTGCAAGTTTCATTTTTTTCCAAGGCCACTTGCAGACAAGATTCTTCAGATGTTAAAGGGTACGTCATCTTCTCATCACAGTGCATCTGAACAGAGTTGAACAAAGTACTCTGAGTGCTGTTCGGACCTCTCTGTACTCAGTCTCTGCTTAATGCATGAGACTTTGCCTTTTATTTTCACACAGAAATTAGTAACCATCTCTTGCACTCTCTACAATGCATTCCATCCAAAGTGCACTGATCTAATTGGAGATTTTGATATGTGCCTATTAAACTACTAATATCATAAATACCAAAGTTGAAATGATAAATTCATAAATTTCTTTATTTTAATACATAAATGCCAAATGTGTACCAGTTCCAGTTCCTGTGATGTAAAGATGTTACTTCTTTGTCTGTCTTATGTGAATACAGACAGTCTGTATGACGTTGTGCTGCGGATAATCGTGACAGCCATTTTTCTGTGTATTTTGACATTTTGTCGACCATTTCACTGACAATAAAAATCTTCCATTAAAATGCTATCAGATTATGTAATTCCAATTTAGTCAAACGAGTTTAACAAACTCTCTTTTTACCCGTTAAATCTTGTTATTAAACTAAGGTCATCACATTTCTGTGCTTTTTGTAAACAACTTATGACACTGACCTAAGAAATAAAAACTGCAGCACATAATGTTCAGATGTTTAGAGAACTATTCCCAGTAGTTACACACTCCAAGAGGGTGCATATTTTTTAAAATTCATTTCGGATAGTGGTGGTAGTTTTAAAATACATAAAGTTAACTTGGCAGCTGATTCGGGCTGGCCCAGCCAATTGGATCTCTGTCTGGTAAAAATAAACTAATCAAAAGTCTATAAAAAAAAGCCCTCACCATCATCTACCATTACTTTAATTTATGTTTGACTGCTGTGATTGATGTTTGTTTAAAGTTTCATTATATTCAATGTCACACTTACTGAGACTGTCAAGTTCTGTGTTGTAATATAAACCTGGAAAAGTGTTTTAGAAACTGCACACCAAGGTCAGCAGTGCTGGCCCATCAGTTAGCGCCGGTAAGATCACTCAACAAATCAAAGCTTAGTGTGGTGAAGTGATGCTTGCCAATGATTAGTTAGGCCATACTACATTAAAAGAATGACTTTACATATCCTCTAAGAGTTGCTGGAGGATATGTGATATCAGATAATGAATTGAGTTGAAATGTTGAGAAGGTGAGAAGAAAGGGGAGAGAAATGGTGGGAAGTGGCTGGTGAGTGAGAGCAGAGGGGAATCAAAGAGTCTGGCACTCTGATAAATGCACCTATTAAAGGTTTAGGGGCTGCATCGTTAATACTTCTGGCTTGAGTCATATCTGATTCCCGCTTCAAGTGGAATCAATTTAAACTCGGTATGGGGCAGCAGGTGTTGCATTCGTTTTGAGAGAGAAGGGCATGGGGTGGTAGTCTCTGCAGTCTCGGGTAAGCAACATCACTGGCACGCATCATGCAACACACACTTTTACATATCAGTCAGAAATATAATCAAGTGTAAAAGAAAAAAAAACTGATGAAAATATGGAAATCAATACCACATGTCACGAATAACGTGCTTGAGAAAAAAAATAGGATCTTTCACATTTTAACTGCACACATTTTAGTGTTGTTTACGCTGTCATTTTAACAGGAAACATGCATTTAGTCTACGATTAAAACACTACATCTAATGTTGCTAAGTGTTGTTAAGGGTTTTAAGTGCCATTAACAGGATCTTTAGCACACTGAAGGGGTCTCAGCTCCAGCAACAGTAAATGTCACATTGTTTATTTGCAAAATCAAAATCTGTGAAATATTACATAACCTGAAATATGAGGTTGAGAGCCAAAAAAACCTCCCAAATAAACACAAAAAGAAGAATTTTTATTAACTAATAGGTTGATTATTTTCTCACTTATTTTTTTCCTCTAAATATTCAACAAAGCAGAAAGAAAGCTCCCCGCTTATTACTATAATGATAGTGATCATGACCACATTCAGACTTTCTGTCACACCAAATTTAGAAGATTTAGTTTCTGTTCACAATAAACTGAAATAATGACTGTTAAGAGTAAGAACAAATGTGGTGCTTTTTGTAGAAAGTCTACATATGCATTTCCTGTCAGTTTAACCACACTGTTTCATATAATGTACACACACTAACACAGCAGTACACACACCATATACCATTAAACATAAGAAGAATCTAGCACAAGGCAAAAATCAATTAATGCATAAGACAGACTTCCTGGAAACTCCTCTGGACTGAATTCCCCACTGTGTAGAGTGCTGACCGTTCTCTTACACGCTGCATATGTTTACTTCCAAAGTGACGTGGGTTTGTTTTTCTGCGAGACACTATGGGCAGTATGGTTCCTCCTGCCCATCTGTACGACTGGCACTGTTAGTAATGTAGAAGGAATTAACTGTAGACTGAGGTAATTAAATCTTCCAGCAGCTGTCCAGCTTGGCTGGTGGGTTAATTGGTAGCAGGTGGAAGACAGGGGTGCCAGGAAGTATCTTATAAGAAAATACGATCAGTTAATGAGAAGAAGAGCTCGAAAGTAAAAACTTGGTCATGTAATTTTGATCCATGCTCACATCATGATGTACCCTTTACACTTTGTTGTTCATACATCTTATAAGTGATGACAAGACAATAGTCACGTTGCATGAATGTAGGCCAGCAATGATAATTTGCCTGTCACAGCCGACCGACACAGTGCTGTTATCCTTCATCAGTTTGTCAGATTTCTTTCTTGTAAGCTTTGTACGCCACTTTTTTTCCCTCTTTATTTCCACTCCCACCCAAAAAGGGTCAAATCCATATCCAAATAAGCGGAGAAGAAAAACTTCACGGTGGAAATCTGAAAATGAAAATAGCTCGAAGTTGTGCTGCATGACTGTGGAATTAAGAAGATCGTGTCAACACAGATCTTCGATTAGAAAGGCAATAGTTTAGAACAGATTGAAAAATTAACACTGTTCATTTAAAAACATGCAAATATTATTGAGATGAGCTTCTGAAGTGGTTATGAACACAGATTAATTCTTATCTAAATGTCATCGGCATTATGAAGCTTAGCCTGCAGCTGATCCACTGTCAGTAAACAGAGACTGTGTGACTGAGATTTTTTTTTTTGGAAATACAATTTTGCTTTCCTTAATTGATGCTGTTGCCACATTCGAACAACATTTATCTTACTTAAGACATCTTGCATGCTGAACTTTGGCTGTTGATGAGAAAAACAAAGTTTTGCTCACTCCTGAATGTCAGAAAATTTTGATAGCGTTGAATCGTCTTTTATCAGAGAAGAAGGACAGCTGGATGTGATGACGTGTGCTGAGACTCACCTCCCGAGATTGATGACTCCTCGTGGTATTCCTGTTGGTGTGTTGAAGGCAGGTAGCAGCTTCTCTCCCAGCTCCACTGCTTTATTTTTGAACAACTAAAGAGAAATCACAAAATACAAATTGGTGAATATTAACAGGCAAAAATACAGTATACAGCATACAGTCACGTAAGTGCATCTAAGTACATCCTTACTGCTTCCACAGGAACTAAAATGGTAAGTAGCAGGCAGGTGACACTAATCAAATGCTCCTAGATTAACTGATCATCCGCAAGTGTGAACACCTCTATAAAAGCAGGGGCTTTGGCAGAGTATGTATGTTTGTGTTATGATGACACCACAATCTTCCCAGGAGTGGAAATCCCAACAAATTCACCTCAAGGTCAAACAATACTGAGAGAAACTCCCCATCCCCCATCAGAGATTTACATCTCAGATTCTAATGTTTAACATGCTGAGATCTGTAAAGTTCATGACATAACAGCACAACTGAGGTTTGCAAAGTTGCATCTAAACTCCATTTCCAGGTTTGGACAGTGCTTTGTTTGTTTTTTTTTGTTTGTTTTTTGTAAAAACCAAATCCAAAATCCAATTTATTTATAAAGCACATTTAAAAACAAAAGGTTTGCCCAAAGTGCTGTACAGAAGCAAAAGGAGGTAAAGGTAAAAACACAGAAACACAACATAGAAACATAACAAAATCCATAATAAGCATGATAAAATATAATATAAAACATATCAACTCACACCGATCTAAAAGCTACCGAAAACAGATGAGTTTTCAATCGCGACTTAAAAATAGCAAGCGAAGGTGCCTGTCTAATATTTAAAGGCAGCACATTCCAAAGTTTGTAGGGCCATAATTGAAAAGGCTCGTTCTCCTCTCTGTTTTTTGCCTGAATTTAGGGACGACCAAAAACAGCTGATCAGCTGATCTGAGGGACCGAAGGGATATAGGGCTGAAGTAACTCGGAAAGGTACTGGGGGGCAAGACCATTAGGGCATTTATAAACCAACGTCAAAACCTTGAAATTAAATCTGTCATGTTTTTTGTCTGTCATGTCAAACCAAACAATATACCAACACAACACAAACACCTCGTGCTGTCAAGCACAGTGGCGGATATGACTTGGGTTTGTTTCACAGCCACAGTGGCATTGTTTCTTGGAGTCAGCCATGACCAAATTGACCATGAACTCCTTCGTATACCAAAGAATTAAATATGACATCATCTGTCTGACCATTAAAGCTTGGATGAAACTGAGCTATACAGCAACACAGTGATCCCAAGCACAGAAGCACACTGAAATGGCTGAAAAGAAAAGAATCAAGGTGCTGCATAAATGCACAGATGCATAAATGAATACCCACAAACCTTAATAACTTTACAATGAAACAATGTTGTAAAGGAGAGTGGGCCAAAATTCCTCCCCAACAATGTGTCAGACCAATAAAGTAATAGATTAAAATACTACTTCAGGTTATTTCTGCTAAAGGTAACACTGTAATCTCAGACTGGATGTACTTTCACAGGAGTACTTTTTAGACAACTGTATAACATCCAGTGTGCAAATTAGTTTCATCGTTCTTCTGTTTATTTCTTACTCATAAATAGTTAAAACAGTTTGCCTCTGACCACCCTCCCCTCAAAAGACAAACAAACAACAAAAACAACACTAATAATGTAAAAGCATTAACACAACTACTGTGATATTAAAATAACTCTTAGTTATGTACTCTCCGAAAGTCTATTTAAAACTGCACTCCCTTCACATCTACACTGGCAACAGTCTTCAGTCGAGGCAGTATCATCTTATGAGCTGGACTATCTTTCATCAAATCTCCATTTATTCTCCACCATTAACCAGAGGGAATAGTGTTTTGAGTGGGTGGGGTGGGGTGGGGGGTGGGGGGGGCGGATGATAAAAGAGTAAGACATTGAAATCTCGACAAAGAGAGAGACGTCTTAGGAGACAAAAAGGTAGCTGAGCAGAGGTGAGATTCATAAAAGAGAGTGAAAACCTTAGAGACTGGAGACAAGAGAAAGTGACTGAGGAGACACTGACGTGTTATATGAAGAGACGGTGTAGTTGAGGACAAAGCGCAGTCAGAAGGAGCTCATGAGCAGAGCTGGAGAGCAGTGACTCAGCAGAAAAATCGAAGATGAAAAGAGAAATTGCAGCCAGATAGCTACAGCCCACTTGTCTTTACCATGATTACGATTGTAGAAGAGATCTTTGCAGAGTCTAGTTTGAAGTGTGCAGTTGTTTTGAAGAGAGTTTCAGAGTTTTATTAAATATTTAAAACTGGCCTGTGTATTCTTCACTCCATAACTATAGAGGGAAGAAATGAAGTTTAAAGCTGCGCAGTCTTTTTTTTTTTTTTGTAATGGTTGTATGTTACTTGAGCCCTGAATCTTGCTCAGAAAACAATCACTGGGTTATTTTAATACTTGAGGACTTCTGAAAAAAAATGATGAGTCACAAATTATTTTTATTTTTAGAAGGAATTTAAAAGATTAATTTAAAATGGGTGGGTTTAACTACAATAACTCTTGTGCTCACAATATTTCTTTAACCTGTACACCGCCTTTGCTTTTTCAATCCTTGACAATACTCTTTTAGAATTGAAAGAATAATTTTGTTAAACAAATTTATACTAAAAATATAAGACTATAATCAATTGAATATATAACTGCATTTTAACAAACAAAAGACACTTAATGGGATCCCACTAATAAACTGCTGTTGACACAGAACCAAAACTAAGAATATACAGTAATAATAAATATATAACAAATACAAAAACAAAGGTCCCATAAAACTCACTTCAACATCAAAGTAAGAATAAGATGTGACTACATTGTAGAAAAAAAACAACAACTTATAATTAACATAAAAGAATCTAAGAATCTGTGCAACGTTTGCAAATAAGCTATTGATATAAATTAATGTTTGACGGTGATTTACAATAAGACACTAATGGATGAATCTGGATTTCCTCAGGGCACGTCATTCCACAACTTAATTACTCTGCAAATGAATAATCATGAAAGTTACTAATTAGTTGCGACCCCACCATAGAAATTCAAAATTTAAAAATGTAAACTAAAAAAGAAAAGGCGAGCCTGTTTTACAATGTCACCGTGTCCTTGGGACCAAATGAAGTCTCCATCAAAGACATCATCAGTAATAGCAGAAAAGTGCCTTACAAAACAATAATTATATCTGTATCTTAAATTTAAAATATCCACAGTGGGTTATACAGGTATATGCACTACACTGTACATCCCTAGTAGTATGTATTAAAATACATCACAAGTGTAGCTAAAAACACAAGAAACTGCATCACAGAATATGAACCATATTATTTTTTTTACATCATTAAATACAACAAGTAACATAAAAACAACTTTACTTATGATGTCAGAAATTTTATGTTTATAAGAACAGCAGTAAGAACAGAAATACATTCTACATACACTGAAAAACTAAGTTTAAGATTAGCAATACTCATCCGTAGAACCTGAACGATATGCTGGTTGATAATAAGTAATTTACCAATATATCCCTATCAGCATTTATAATGGCTGAAACACCCTTCAACCATATTATGAGTGTTGATGTTGCATATTTTCTCCACTCGGGTACTTTGCAATAACATGAGTCAGCAAGAGAATAACTGAGTAAATAAATAACTACACATTACATATGTAACATATTCATTTATTATGTAAATGAAATGGAGAAATCTCACCCTGTTATATTGGCATATCACACTTTTAAATCACCAAATATCAGTCATATAATTCTATATCATTTATAAAAAAGAAAAAACTTTTTACAATTATAGTTTTATTACTGGTTTCAGACACTGTATTAGTTCAAGAATGTGTCTATTGAAAGATTTCACAGGACCGTGGTGGCATTACACAGTCGCTTGTTAATTCTGGCTAGAACAGCCTCACCCTTGATGTGTGTGAGTGCGCATCTGCGTGTGTGCCACACTCGCTCGAGTCCCCTGGTTCTCTATTTTATCAAAGAGCGCGGTAATGACCCTCCGCCTGGTCTCATCTCTCTTCATCGGCCCTTTCTACCACCAGTGCTGCGCGAGCAAACCAGAAGCCCAAAGGCACAAACACACACACACACACATCTGAAACCACCACAAAGGCAACTTTGTCCTCATTTATGTGCTGTATTTGCATCATTTAAAGTTTCACGACAGAAAGATACTTTAGATCATGTAATCAATCACATTTAAATGAACTCCCTTTAGTACATTAAGTAACAGACAAACATGAAACAGACGCTGTTGATTATATTGCATTCATTTATTATTGTTTGCTTGTTTATAAATTACATGATTAATTATAGTAAAACTCCTTTGGCTGGCATCGTCTCAGTGCACAATCAAAATTAAAGGCCATGTTCGTAAATCTATCCTTGCCGACATGCCGCTGCTCTCTTGTGCAACACTCAGCGCGTCCTCCAGCACATGAGCGTCCATCCTGAAAGCGCTACTGTAATTGCACTTGATGTGTTTGCCATTGCATCTTGTCCACTTGTTAATGTGAAGCTGTCAGTAACTTCTATGATTGGCTGGATTTAAATTTCTTTCTGTGTGTTTTTAAAACAAATATTTAACCCTCCCTGCTTGCAAGGTTGAAAAGGATGGACGAATGGAGGAAACAAGGCAAAGAGCAACACTGATAGAATGTGACAGCCGACAGGTCGCCTTCTTCTCTCTCAGTTGAAATTCTCTGTCAGTTGGCAGATAGGAAGCTGGACACAAATGGCTTTTCTATCAGCTCTTAACTGCTGAAGACACACATCAAGCATGGAGTCATCTCTCCCAAAACAAACATCATCAGAGCCCAGTGGAGAGAAACTTTTCTTGGTCTGCCACTTCTGTTTACCACTAAAAACTCTTCAGTCCTCACCTCAGGGAACATGGCGCATGGAAAAAAGAGGTCTATGCACTCTTCCACGTGCCCAGATTTCAGTGCTAGTAATTTTAAACCTCTGTTTCCTGCCAGTCTCTGCTCCAAACCCCTTTGTTCTTGTACTTGTGTAGCATATTTTTCTGTTACAGTTATTGTGGCACAGTAGATGCTGATTCACACCATTAAACTTGACTGAAACCAAACAAATTTTTCAGTTCTGTTGGATATTAGAAGAGTATTACTAGAAAAGATATTAAAAACACATCAACACAACCAGGACAGTTCAGTCAGGACCATTATAGTCAAGCAAAATTTTTTTCCATCTTCACTCATTTATATATCTCTGTGACAGGCATGACAATGACTGTGTCAGATATAGCAAGCAGTAGCTAGGGTGTCAGTGGGTTGCAAAGCAGCTTGCAAATGCAACTGCGAGCAGGCTAATCACGGAATATATTTAAACTGATCACACTTTCATTAACAAATCAAACATGGACAGCAAACATTTGAATTCTATTGCATTAAAGAATAAGAGATATAAAAATTTTGCAACACAGGAAAAATAACTGCTTTTATCCCATTTATCTGAGAGGGGAAAAAATAGATTATCACCAACATTATTCTTCAAAAGTATGCCAAGTCCCTTATTCATACACTTTTTGACTCTTCTTAATATTTCTTGGCAACTTTTCCTTTTCTTCTTGTCATTTAGGACACATTATCATGTGTGATTAGACAGGTGACGCACATCGTGAAAATATAATGTGGCAATAAATGACTAGGACGGCGTTTTAGCAGCCAGCAAAGAGCATCATCAGCTGCCTGAATCCCTCATTCTCTGTGTCACTGATGCTGAAGTGAAAATGGGAGTCTTTCAATGTGAAAACAAAGCCTTGTCTCTTTGACACCTGCCATCATTTCCTCTTTACTAATACTAGAGAGATGTAGGAGACAAAGCTAGCTGAAAACCTGATCTGCATAAGACGAGACACGGGTGGCATGCGGCAGTGTCATCATGTGCAATTTGAAGGCCAATTTCATCCGGGTGACTGGTTTATGGCTTCTTATTCTCCATTTCTGAGACCAAAGTGTATGCAGAGTGCATGTATAATCATATGTTGATTGAAGTTCAACACTGATATTTTCATTCAACTAGTTAACTCTTTAAGAAGAGTTAATTTGAAATCACTTCAGGTTTCCTTTGCTCCACAAGTAACAATAAAATCTAAGAAACTCAGTGGGTGAGTATTGGTGTTTTGAGAAACATGGTGCCTAGCTGAGAAAAAAAAATGGCATTTTCTTTAGACCAGAGATCTATAATTCATTCATATTCTGGCAGCTTATGAGTACAGATCTTCAGACTAATCTCCTCTGCATTCACAGCTCAGCATTGTGTGAATCTGCAGTAGTTTTCTCACAGATTTTTCCCTTTGTTCTGACTTGCAGAGGACAGCTGCTGGTCAAAATACATGTGTAAAGCAACTTGCAGGCAGCAGGGAGCAGTTGTGATTACTTGTGTATCCAAATATTGTTATTTGGATGGGGTTTTTTTTGTGATGCAGGTACTTCTCATGTGGAAATATAAACCATCCCTCTCACTCACAGCAGTGATCATCATCCTCCAGTTAACCTAATGGTTAGGACTTTGTTGCAAGATTGAACAACTTTTCAGAGAAACTTCTTTATACAAATTACAGGTGAGGCACATATCTCTGTCCTTCCCTACGGTCTAGCAAGCTGTAGCAGCCAAGGAGAGTCTGCACTACGCAAGACAAGCTTTTAACTTTCTTTTTTTAGTCATTATTTCAATTCTAAATATAGCTAAAATCACAACACAGCCACCCAAATCTTGTGTGTATGGTCAGATCTTTTTAGATGACATTCCAGTTATAACAAAATCTTTGAATACCGTTTGCTAATTAGGACAGAATTTTTAGTTCTGGCAACACAACAAAGAATGCTTAAAACTGAACCGTCTCTAGCGGCTTGCAATTAACAAGAAATGGAAACCTTGTAGTGACGTCAGCCACATATTGACAAGCCTGGAACAAAACAGAAAATCTTGTTTGTAAAATCACTTTGTAGGCAACACATCACCGTACAGAAAATTTTTTTTTCTCGAATTCTAATTAATTTATTATCTATATATTACATTGCTCATTTTATGTTATGACAATGTCAAAGGCAATTTTCTAAACTAAGGTGATACCTTCAGCATTGCAGAATAACTTCATGTATTCATTACTTCTTTAGGGTCTAGGTGACTAATGTTCCTTTTCTGCTTACCTGTAGTAAATTTTGTATCTAGTTTATAAATATTCAGATACATTTCCATAACTTACAGAGGTTAAACCAAATAATAGTGTTCACAAGGGATTGCCAAAGTAAGTTGCTTTGCATGTTTGTTTTGGCACATTTTTACACCGGATGCCTTTCCTGGTCGAACCATCAGTGGGATTTGTCTCTCCTCCAGGGATCTAATCAGATCTTTCACGTTTCACTTTCACTTGTTAGTCTTGTATAAATATAACCAGAATTTTCTTTCTTTTCCCATTGCTCCTAAAACAACTCAATGAATACCCCCATCATTTTTTTGTATGTGCACAGGTTCATTATGTTGAACATACAGTTTGAAGAGTCAAAGCTAGGAAAAGCTTCAAATAACAAAGTGAGGACTTTTTGAGCCTAACGTTGAACCTAATGTTGAGCTACATGCTACACCTCATATGATGTTCAGTTGATAAATGCTGCTGCTGCTGCTTTTGAGGTGGAAACAGAATCCACTTTCACCACAGACTTAGTAAATCACAGATGTAATATACAAACACATGCAAAAAGGATGTCGTCTGCAAACGAGCAAATGGAGCAAATGGTTGTAAAACATATTTGCATGTTTCATCAGAACTTGAACTCTGCACCTGTGGGGGTGTTTTAGCCGTGTTAGATGGAGTAATTATTTTGTTTTGGAAAATGGTCGCCCTACAATTGGGAGTTGGAAAAAAAACCACACACACACACACACACACACAACCAAGAACACATTAAAACATGGTTCAGGTTTGCTGCAGGCTGAAAGATAGCTGTGGTTTAATTCTACTGAGGCTCCAACAGGACACTCATTTTCTCAGCGCGAGGCGACTGGAACACAAAGTCAATTCTTTACAAGTAGCGGGTGCACCTTGTTTAATTTCTCTCCCAGCAGCATTGGTCATTAGTAGGATCCCTTTTTTTCCCTCTTTATCTTAATGAGCCTGATAGGGAAACATAGAAACATTCCAAATAAAACAGACACCATGCATCTTAGTGACTAGTTGCAGATATCACTGATTGAAAGGAATATTACAAGTCTCAGCTTCAATAGTCTTCCCCGGTACATCTACCCTTTCAACTGGATCTGACAAGACTGACAGGAGGAGACCCTTTGATGCACATTGATTTCGTTCTTCATTTCACAAGCTGCTGGTGCGAGCTGACTGAAAAGCAGACAAGTCCACAGCTCACAGCACCATCACTTTACTATGCTTCAACAAGTCTAAATCTCACTACATCAACATTGTTGCCTTTGACCAAGCTTTACCCCTACTTTGAATACTGAGCTACAGATGGTAAGCTATATTTAGCCACAGTGGTGTGTAACATTCTCAATGAATATTCAAGGTTAATATGGGCAGGATAGTAGAACGACTGCAAAGTGTCCTTTTGCTTCTCTGTAAATCTTTATTATTGTCAATGAGGGAATAATTTTAAAAGCCTAAATTTTATCCGAGCCAGTGGTTTCACTGCAAATTTGATTCCACTGTTGTACCTCACACACGTTTCAACATCTCAATCTGAAAAGCTGGCAGAGTGACATAGTGCGTCTTGAACACAGTCTGCTAACTCGCAGCACGCAGTCTCACATCAGCCGCTCGCCCCTGATGTCGGAAGTACTCTGCATAATTTATGCAGCATACCATCGCCTGAGAGCGAGTAGGCGAACATGCTAAAACAGATCCAATAAATTAGACATGAGGACTTCTCCGAAAACAAACGCAGTGGTAAAATGGAAGTACCCACCAAAGCCCAAATTGGAAAACAAACAAGTGGCGGCTGCTCAATCAAGCCCCCACTGGAAAGGAGCAGCTCTAAATGAGTCCACATTACAGCTATATTGTTAAGCAATGTTCATCAGCTTAAACGTTCCTTTCTCAAGTGCACGAGCCACCCACAGACTTTCTGCCCCTCCTTTTGACCCACTAAACTGGGCTTATACAAATCATTTCAGTGTGCCGGCTAGTGCCTCTGTATTATGTAGCAACCACAGTAGCTGTTCTTTCTGCCAGCTTAGTGATGCAATTATTGAAGAAGATGTGGGTGCTGGTTGTAAAAACAGAAGAGATCATTATTGAATTGTTTCAACTTTAACATGTTCTTTCCATATTACAGGGTAACCACCAAGTGGCAGTGTATGCTTCAGTTTTGATTTGGGAACCAAAACGGTACGTTTTATCATCTAAAGCTGCTTATTTTGTGTTACTGCAACACAGTGTCTGCATGAAATGAAAAAAATAAAAAGAACAGCCAGAGGGAAGACTTAATCCTACTCATGTTTTACTGCGTTTAAAAAAAATACACAGAAACTCGACGTGTTCGATTTGTGGAGGCATCTCCATGCTAGCCGATGGCAAATCACTTTGAATCATTGTCTTAGCACCTTGAGAGAAAATAATGTTGGCACACTCCCCACCTGTAGCATACAGAAAAAATAAAACAGCTTGTCCGTCACATAGCAACACTGCTATACCCGTTTACGTATTGACAGATGTCATAGATGATCAGTCCTCGCTGTACCAAAGGACCAGACAGACCCAGTGACACATCAATAATTCAACCTGCAATTTGCAGGGTGCCACAACCTTTCCATCATTATTAACAGGAATTTAACAGGAACAGGAACAGGAAGAACATGGGGCTGATGGTGCCAGTTCCAATTCTCATAAGGCCCATAACAGTCTCAAAGGCCCGGTGCAGGAGGACAACAGTGGGCCAGTAGGTGCCCACTCAGCTACACACAAGAGCTAACAGATACCTTCCTGTGTGGGCATCTTCAGACAATGCTCCCAGAGAAACTGTACGAAATCTAAGCGATCTTGTTAAAGTGTAAGAGAGAAAAACTGTCTGAGACTGCCTGTCAGCTACATGCAAATGGTGGAGACATCACAACTCTGTGTAGGAGATGGATTAAAGTTTTCACACATACTTTGTTATATCCTGTGAGAAACTTGCAGGCTGCAACAGAATGTAAAACATTAGAGCCCCAACAGAATAATGCAGAGGCTGTAATGTTCATTATACTCCTTCAGTGTGAAAGTGCTGTACTAGTACTGCATTAAAAATAAGTTTTAGGGAGGTGCTGGAGGGCAACCCAGACTGCCATGAAAAACGGTTTACCCCACTGAGGAGGTTGAGGAACTCTGCTGACTGGGTTAACTTCTGTGAAAATCTTTTGGCCTTAAAGTGGCAAACGAGGAAAGCTCTCAGAATGGTCACAATTAGGATACTTTAAGGTAAATCTGCCCACCAGATTTAAAATTCCCCTGGTGAAGTCTTTGATATTTTGAAATGAAGAGTAAATTTTACAAAAAAATGAAGACGCATGCTAGGTTAGGTCACATTTTACTAGCTCGTCAGCCACTGCATAAAGAATAAGGCCTCACGACGCCACACCCCTCGTTATTTTTCCCCTCAATCTTCCCTTTTCTCTGGGCTGCAGTGGTTTTAGGCAGGAGCTGTGTGAACTTTAATTATCTTTTTGTGAGCAAAGGTGTGCCTTTATGGAGCCCATTTTATACAACAGTGGAAGCAGGTAGGGGTTCTCTACCATTTTTGTTGTAAACCATTTTCTCCTTTTTTGAGGCTAGACAGGGAGGTCAGTCATTGTATTTTTGTTTTCTGTTAGGCAAATCCCGATTTGTTTTCAGTCAGAAGTGGGGGGATTTTGTTTATTGTCTTGGCCTTGGAGACCCTGACGCAAAGAGCTTCCCTGTGTTTTTGTTTTGACCCTAGTTTGAAACGTTTGTTGGATAACTGTGAAATAAATGGTGCCTTACTGATGCCAACCTTGTGGCAGTAAGTGGTTTCCTTCTCGTTTTGTGTGTCCCCCCCCCAGCCCAGCCAACACTTTGTTTTTAAGTGGGGTGTAACATAAGTGGGGGCTCGTCCGGGATTAATTTTGAACATGGCACAATTTAGTCTAAGTGGTTTTATGGCTGAGCCTACCATAGGACAACTTGATGCATGTAGGAAGGCTGATCTATGTGCTGTTGCAGAATCAGAATAATAAGAGAAAAAACTATTCTGCTGGTGCTACAAGAGAAAACACTCAGTCACCAGTTTCATTAGGATTAACTGTCTGGACACCATGAATGTTTCTACAAAAGTTAATAGCAAGAGAATTGTTGGAGTATTTCTAAAGTATTTCCTAATAAAATCAATGGTGGCAAACATTACTTTTTTTTTTGGAAACACAAACAAGATGTACTTGCCTTTATATAGGGCTTTTCTAACTGACCACTCTAAGCGCTGAAACAAAACCCTACAGATCAGCAGTGCCTTTAAATCCATCTCTTGTTTTAAAGAGTTCACACTTCTTCATCCAAGATATTTCTGAACGCTGAACAATAATACCATATATACCTGTTGCTGGTTCTTCAAAAGAGATGAGACGATCTGAGAGAAAAAAAATGCAATTTCACGAGTGGTAATGAGATCTGAGGAATATAGTGATGAGGGCTTGAGGATAAAGTGCCTCAGTTGAAAAGAGAGAGTGAGAGAGAGATGGGGGGTTTGTAGTATGACTGGGATGAGAGAAGGCAAGGCAAAATGAGGAAGATCACTCTGGCCTAGTGCGGATCAGTGGTTCAGTTGGCAATATGTGTTAGTTGTTTGTGGAGTGTAAGAGAAAGATGCAAAGAGAGAAGCTGGGCTTCTTTAAAAGCCCCTGATGGCAGCGCCGGGCTTCAAAGCATCGGCTGCCTCATCAAAGACTCGACTCAGTGAAGGATATGGCCACTGTGATGCCATGTATGCGGGGGAGCGACTGAGTGCGTGCATGTGTGTAAGCTGGAGTGACAGAGTCTTGCCTGCGAATGTGTTTCTTATCACTGTAAATTAAGAAAGCACACATCATACTTTTACAGATTAACAATTTCAACATCACTGTTAATGGAGCTTCAAACAGTGACTGCCCAGAAGGAAGGGATATCAGCCGAAGTTGCACATGTTATTGTGTAGCTTAACAGTTACCTGCTAATACCACTAACCCATTGGGGTATAGATCCCTGGGGGTATCATGTGGTGTTTAGCAGCTCAATGCTGGCAGTAAATTCAGTGGGGTCTTGTGGGTTCAGGGTTGGGGTCTGTGAGGATCAGAACTGTTTTAGTACATTCCCAGAGATGATTAGGATCTGATCTCCATGGTTGAAAAATTAAGCCGGTGTGAACACACACACACACAAATAAATCAGGTCTGCCTAGTTAAGGCTGGCTCCAAAAGTTAAACTGTTCCCAGTCATTCTTATGTTAAAATGTCTGTGTAAACGCCTCCCTTAGTTAATTACTATTGTTTTTTTAGGAAGACATCAAGTTGTGCATTATTGAGAGTGTGACCACTTCATCCAGCTGTCACCTCTGCCAGTTTGAGTCGCTGAATTGGATGTCTTGATTGTGCTGATGTATTTTTTTAGACCATTAATAATATGGAACCGCTTTCACTTACTGGTACTGTACCTTTAACAAATCTGTACTCCATGATAATGCTACAATAAAAGATGATGATGCCACTGTAGTCATGTCGATCTTTTATGTAGAATCTATGAGTGGTACATGTTGTCAAAATAACCCTAACCACATGAATGCAGGGATGTAATGTTTGATGGTAGTGTAACGTTATGATTATTTTTACATTGCATTTGTTTTAATGTTGTAGCTGTTTGGGGTTTGTCTTTGGAGAGAAGTTCCTGTTCTGAATAGCGGAAACTCTGTAATATATCCTTGTTGAAATAAACAAATAAATACAGCCTACATAATCACCGAGCCTCCTTGACGTCTGGCAAGAAAAGGCAATTCAGTTTAACACAGTGCACAGGCTGCTTGGGGTAGATAACTGCCATTCAGGTCCTCAAAATTTAACTGCTTTTCCTCGAAAATCGAAACATGTAAGACACTTTAGAAACTCAATTTCACAAGTTCTTGAAAAGGGGTAAGTGCACAGGCAGCAAGTCAGCTCTTATAATGATAGACATTTTATCAGCTAGCTGTAACACCATATATTTTTTTAAAGCAAGAAAGAAGTTGATACAGGCTCACAAAGTCAAACTGGATTCTTTAAGATTAGAAATGGCGAAAAGTGGTGTAAAAGGTAAAATACTTTATGACAGTGAAGTATTGTAGATGAGAAAATGTGCAATTATACTGTATCTTTGTCAATGCTTGTTTTATCTGTGCCACGCCCTGATAAAGCAGAGTGCTTTTAACAAAGGTAATATACTGCTGCAGAGCTTATCTGGAAATGCAGAGATGGTAGTTTGACTTTTTATTTTTTGGGCATATGTAAATGGAGCACAGCCTGCACAGAGTCGGAGAGAATCGACGAATAGGGTTACACAGGGGTCGCGCACAGCTTCAGTATCAGGCAAGCAGACCTTGAATCTAATAGAAAAACTGATGCTTTTTCATTTAACGTGAATTCAATAATAAAGACATTTAGACCTGAGTTTAAACATTCACTCTAGTAAACATGCTTCACTTTTCTTTTAATGCAACAAGTGTAGTTTACTGATATTTCACTTAGCCTCCAAATATATGTAATGATTTATTCCCCATTGCAGCACAGCAACTACAAGAGTACAACAATGCATATTTTCTACGGTCTGGTACACCAATCTCCTTAAGGTTCAAATCTTATCGCAAATTAAAATAAATCCTTCGATGTAAATTCACCTTTCAAAACAATAAAAATAAAACCCCCACACTGTTTCATTAAGAATGTAGTACTGCACTTTCATTCACCTGCAGAGCCTGAGCTCAAGCATGCTCCTTTGTGTGTCATGTGTCCTTGAGCGAGACATTCAGTTTCCATCAGCGGCATGGCAGCCGTTCAGGTGATCTTCTGCTCTGAAGAGCAAAGTTAAACGACAAATTCCCTGTGGGCAGCAGCAGTATAAAAATAATATAACAGAAGAGTAAATGAGTTGAATTCAGTTTGAATGAGTTGAATTCAGACATCAACACACTGTGTAAACTCTCAAAAATCATTAACCATGTTTTTAGAATTGCCTTCAGGCTTCAGTCAGTTTCTGTTCTTTAACACTACGGAGGCTTCGTTGATGACATGCCATTTGCCTGTGATCTAACGTACTCGTTTCTGCCTATATAAAAATCAACCCCTTAGGATAAAAAATAATGTGAATTCCTCTCGATCTTCTCTGTTATGATGGATCCCCCGGATTCTTTCAACACCAACCTCACATCCATTAGGCAATCATCATCTCTGACTGTACCTCGGGGACCTGCTTATACGGCACTGCATTCTTCTCTGCGATTGGCCTGGCAGGCTTTCTGTTGCCTCACTGTTGCCATGGTTTCGACTGGAGCTGTGCTGCAGTGTTTGCTAGCTCCATCTGTCTTGGGTGTCAGCTGGGTGGAAAATGCTGTGATTCCACTCATTTTCTCAGTAGGGGGTGGCATCCATCCTGCTGCCACTCCTCTATGTCTGTGCTAGCACAGATCAACAAGGTGCCTGACTCAAGTTCACGCACAGCTCGACAGCAGAGGATTTTTGTTTGGTGTCGGACATGCTTCATCAATTTGAAGGCAAAATAATGTTAGGGAAGCTGAACAGATATGCTTAACTCCTGCCAAAATACCTAGGCGCAGGTTTCAACCATTGGGAGTGAGGAATACAAAGATGTATAGTAAAGCTATTCAAATTCCAAAGAGAAATAAGGTCATTCATATCAGCAAAAATCTTAAACCAGATTAAATTCCACAATCAAAAACTCTAAACTGCCGCATATTTCACATTTCAGTCTCACTTTAAATCAGCAGAGTTGTTTCCAGTATTTTCCATCACTGAACACTTACTAAATTTCTACTCACTAGAACATTAGCTGGCCTAAGTCTGAAAATAATTGACATAATATGAGAAAATACCACTGGCAGTATAGCCATTGCTAACGGTGAAATAGCTTGTGTACTCATGCCAGAGTACAGGCATGCTTGAGGGCATGATGCTTGCCTCTTTTCCACCTGTGATTATCACTGCTAACTGTGCTTGCTGGCTCTTAGCCATTTATACTAGAGCACACCAGTATGGGCCCAGTTTTTCCTC
>VURO01048858.1:49641-64208 GCA_015108175.1 Pelvicachromis taeniatus
ATTAAGTGGTAGTTAGATCACTAACTAAAAAAAAAAAAAAGAAAGAAAGAAAGAAATTGCACTGCACTACTAAAAGATCGCTACGGGCAGTAGTGACTGCATAAATAACAACGAATCACTCTGACACTTCTCATTGTAAGAAGAGCACATGGATTTTTGACCTCTCGCAAGAACTGGAACATCTTCAGGCAGAAGATTTTAGGCTGAATATTCTTACAAGATGGTGAGTAATAGTGTCTGATATTTCCCAAGACCCCTTGATGTGTGAAGGCCTGAGGTCATCTGAAGGGTCCCGTCTTGCCATAAATGTCACAGCTCATAGACATTGCTTGGGCCTTAGTTTTTTGATCCTAATTAAATGTTACTGCTCGCCAACTGCCAAGATATAGAGGAAGTACAAGAGAGGAAAAAATGGACTGTAAGGAAAACAGGGGAGGGAAGGTCCTTGTAACACAATGTGATACGTTGTTTGATTTGCAATATCAGATTAAATTAAATAACTTTACGAATGTATAACTGTGTCTAAATGTGTTTGTCAAATCTTCACAGCATTAGATTATTATAATGCTCAATTTCTGATTTGCGCTTGTGGATAATAAGAGGGTTAGGGGGTTAGAGCTATAAATACCAGGGCAGCTACGGACCCAGTTACACTACCACATTTATCTGCATATCTGAACATGCAATCATTTCTTTTCATTTTGCTTCCAAGGAGTCAGACTTTGTCATTTAACGTGACCATGACCAATAGTCAAAGGTATTAAAAATACAATTTTTGCACCAACACGGTGGCACCCAAAGAGATTTTAGCTTAAAACTGAACAGCAAGGTGTGCAATGTGTCCTTGCAAAAAGTTGAGGACGATAGAAGAAGTTGCACATCAAAAAATCAACAGCAGGTGAACAGCATTAAAAAGAAATCTGGTTTTATGATCCTGTACAGAAAAAAAAAAAGACATGACCCAAGTCGTGCATCTACTACTTGCCAAAGCCTCATTACAAATGGTCTCAGTGGAAAAATGTCTGTCAGAGAGCTGCTCTAAGGAAAGGGAAACAAGAGAAAAAGACAGAGGTATGCCAAATAACACAAGATCTAGCCTGAAAATCACTGGAAACAAATCTTATGGAGTGATCAGTTCATATTTGTTGCTGTCAATATAGGTCAGGAGAGAGGTAGAGTGAGCGTCTAGAGCCATCAGTAAAGCACTGTCAGATTTTGATGCAGTACCATCTGGAAAGCATCTGATTGGCAGCGGCTTCATTTTTCTGCATGACAGTGATCCCAAACACACTGCCAATGCAGGAAAGGGATACCTGGATGTAAAAACACACAATGGAACATTATCATGGTCTTGTGCTGGCTTCCCAGAACTTCAAGATTATTGAAGCAGTGTGAGTTTATGCTGACAGAGAACAGAACAAAAGGCAGGCAAATTCCAAAGAAGAAACTTTGAATGTCCATTAAAAACCCTGAAGACTACTCAAAGAAGATGCTTGTTCAGTGAAAGGTGGCCCTACTGACTGACTTGGGAGCTCATTTGAATTATAAACACTTTGCCTTGTATATTGTATTTCCATGTATGTTTTATGTTTTAATAAATCTCTGCACCCATTTCCCATTTTCCTACCAAAATATAAAGAAATGAGGGGTGGCTTGAGACTTTTGCACAGTAGACTTTAGCAGTTCACTTTACTTATTATTTTAATTTGAATAACTTATATACACCCTACAACTGACATAGATGGTTTATATCTGAGGAGCGATGTACACAAAAGTATATTTGAAGGCTGCTACTACTTATTTATTTTGAACAACAATTACAATAGACTGGAGCCATAGGCCAATTTATGTGCACTGTTCACATATGTCTCCAGACCCTCCCAAAATAGGTCACCGCAGACTAAAAGACAAGCGTAAAACATTTGTACTCAACTACAGGCTGACAGCACCAGACCAAAGGCTAAACTGCAGTAGATAAATGCTGTCCATCATGACTGGAAGAATGAGTGCAACAAATTTGTCTTCTGTAAAACTTCGTCTTCACTGGAGACTAGCAGGGATGAGGTCTGTTCAATAGGGAATGGTAAATAGCGTATAGGAAACACTGCAAGGCTCTGATGGTGAATTCAGCAGGGGTACTTCAAGAGGGTCAGGTGTGTATGTGGTGTGAGTATTTTTCAGTAGTTTTTCTTCATATTAATATTCATATTGGCAACCCCCCCCAAAAAAACCAAAACCAAAAACCAAACAAAACCAAAACAAGAGTACATGTCAAAAAAACTGAGTAAAAAAAGTGAAATTACTACACATACCTATTCATATAAAACAACTTTATAAAGAAATAAACATGGAGGAACCACAACAACAAATGGACCATTTTCCTGTCAGCAAATGATTATATTTGATATTCATGAATGATGATTGATGTATTACAATGTTGTTTTTCAGCTACTTCTAGTCAATTAATGACTCAGCCACTTAATAAAGCCACAGGCCTGTGTCATTACAGCCGCACTGATGTTGCTGGAGGACCTCGATAGCGTGCCGCAATCGGTAAAAATGCAGTTCATTTTTTTTTTTAAGTGACAGGGCTAATGAGTGGTGTAGCAGGCAGAAGTACTGATATGGAAACAGCTCATTAAAGGTGTGTCTACAGCCACAAGTGGAAATGAGGCCAGTAAATGTGCGATGATTGATGCATGAAAAAGAACCATTTGTTTGCCTAACCCTGATATTCTGTTAAAATGTAGGCAAAAGCAAATTTCGATCTCGAGTAAAACAGAAATTTTAAACTCTTAAAGTTTTATGAAAGGAGGAGAGAGTAAAAGCACACAGAGAGAAATAGTAAGACTGTCAAACTTTTCAGAAAGCCTCAATCAGTAGAGACCATATCTGTCTGCAAGGCCAGAGAAACGTTATGTCTGTTGAGCCAGGATGGGATTGAACCACCAGCTCTGCCCACTTTACCATGTGATTCCCAGCAACCAACAATCTTGCTACTATTCAGCAAAGCAGCCTTGCTGTCTAAGAGGACCATCACTGTAATTCACCCAGTGTACAAAAAAAAGACTGAGAGACAGCGATGGGAGATGTGACCTTGACAGGGCAACACTGAGGCAGAACAACACCAGGCGGCCATCAGCTCGCCACTCGGCTGAGAGACAGCTGTTGATCGCATCAGGAGGTCCTCAATCGATAAGCCGGCATAACAACACTGAACTCTTAAAGGGGTCTTGTGTGCTTGAGCACTTGTGTGTGCATTGGCAGGATTTGTCACGTCTGCGTGTCAGTGCTGCTGCGTATCAGTGGTTGGTCCTGTGTTGGAGCTCAGATGTTTAAAAGCTATTTATCAGTGCATGGAAAACAATCAGATTAATTCAGCGCTACATTACAAACCAGCTGCCTTTTTGTAGCAATTCCTAAAGGACGATCTGATGTGTGTCAGTGAGGCTCATTAAGGGTAAGCTACGTTTTACCTTACCGGGGTGACAAACCTAAACCACAGATATGCTTATTTACACAGTGGCCAAGTATATGCATTGTGAAAGTCACCCTGGCATGGTGATTTAATTTTCCCAAGCCAAAGTCAGCTGTAATCAAGGGAGGGCTTTGTGCAGAGTGGCATTCGTTAATGGCCCAGCCCAGTCGGGACATCCAGGCTATGTTGGGACAAGTCACAGGTTCTGTCACACTGAATAAGCCAGTTGTCCACATTGAAGCGGAGAGAGCAGGCTGCTGGTCAGCTTGTATTAATTTCAGAGGGAAGCAAGAACTTGCTGTGTCCACAGTGGTGACAATAACAGAGTCAAGGTGTCTCCTGCAAAGGCATGCTGTCACTTGCGCCACAGTAATGTCCACACAGGAGCCTTAACATTTCTTACTTCCCTTTTCCTTTCTTTCTCTTCAGCAGCACCTGGCACTAGTACAGCTCATTTCAGAGAGTAGCAGCATGTGAGAAGAGCTTGCCTGTCTTTGTAGGAGTATGACTGAAAGAGCACGAGAGAGAAAAAACAGAATTGTTGGTGGTTGGCAGCTCCTCTGTGCTCCCATTTTGAGGTGGCAAATGTGTCACATTGTGAGGGCCGCTACCTGCTTGGCAGCTGCAAACTGTCTCCCTGCAGCTCTGTTTGTCACTTGCCTTCTCTTTCCCTCTTTGTCTTTGCCTCTCAGTATGACTCCTTAGACCACTGATCTACCAATTTGCCATCGCCTCAAACATCCCAATTAGCAGACACACACCGAAGCAACTTAACTGCTCACTCCAACTTAAAAAGTCAGAATATAAAACATTGGAGAGGCCATTAGATGTCTGAATTCAGTCAAGTGTGCAGAGCAAAGAAGCTGTTTTTACCTGTGGATGGCAATTAAAGCGGCATGAGTGTCTGGCAATGACTGTACCTGAGTGCTCTGCTTTGCAACCCAAGCTTAATTATATAAAAAGAAATGCATTCTCGTGTTCTTGATTGGCATTTTTTCCCCTCTCAGTCTCAGTCTTTGTTCTTTTAGTACATATGCAAGCGTGTATGTTTAGAACAGCTTAGTACAAATCGGGTATTTCCTTTTCTTCTATTCATGCCCCCAAACCCCACTGCCACCATTTCTCCGCAGTATTAGATTACATTTACTAATTCACTGAGGCATTTGAGTACAGGGTTGATGAACTTTAATTTTAGAAGCAAATATATTGCACCACATTTATAACAAATCTAGACACTAGCAGGGTTGCAGATTCTACCAGGGGCATTATGCCTAACACTATCTCACAATCTTCTTTTTTAAAGCTGCGGATCACCGTTTTCCTTTTCAGTCACTTAATGTTCAACCAGAATCTTTGTCTTTCTTGATGAGAGAGAACACGGCCGCTGTCATTTTGAATCTTAAACCTCTCAAAATCTCATTTCATGCATTTTAAGCATTTCACATGTGGGTTCATAATGCATGTCCCAGCTGTAAACACTTTTTTCTTTTCAAATTACCAAAATGCACGCAATAAACAAACGTCAGCAGTTCAACTCCTGATTATGACATATCTAGACGGTCACTGTGTTTTTGTTTTCTCTGTTTCGTTTCCCTCCCCCCCCGTCCCAATTACTAAATTAATCTGATGCTATTAGATTACACCCGACAAGCAGATGAATAGTTTTTGTGTTTATTTTTGAATCCTAGAAGCCATAAAGCATGACAAAAAGATTACAGCAAAGTCAACTTTTAAGAATTACATTGCAGTCTGCCTTATGCTGCAGTCACACCAGAGAAAACAGTGGTTGAAGACTATGGCACAGCCAAAATTATTGTGACAGTGTGCAATGAACTTGCAATCTCGTTGCTTTTGAAAATGGTTACTTTGAAGATGAGGGATGAGGCTTGCAATCACTCACAGTCAGCTGCTGTTTTCAAAGTGACTTTGGTCCATAAGACAGCAAAAAAACAGCAGTGATACAGAGTCAGGCTCTATCAGTTTGTGATTAAATACATTATCACAAATATAAATTGCACAAATATAGATATTATAGATTGCATTTATTGCCAATAACTTGGCAATAAATGCAATCTATAATATATAATAATAAAACTTATTTTCTCTTTTTTAATGCAGGACTCCAAAAAAAAATAAAATTCATATGTATAAGAATCCCGTGGCACCGGCAGATTATCTGACTACATGCTGTTGCCAACTCACCACATGGCGTGTCACACCTGAAAAACTACAGTAGTGAGAGGTAGGGTCAAAAGTTTAGGAACTAGAGAAACATGAGAGCCGCCCCCCTCCCTCAGCGTAATACCTTGAGCAAATGCCAGACTTCATGTCCGTGCTCCGTGGGTTGAATGTGAGGATATAGATGGTGCCAAAACACTGTTTGGCAGAAAAAGAAAGCAGTTGCCTGCCCCACTATACTGGCACTAAGCCCAGTCACTGCAAGCTTTTGCCAGTTTCAGACAGATTCTCTACTTTGAAGCTGTGAGGACATTTTCTCCCCATGAACGTCTGACAGGCAAATCAAGCATGTTCCCCCCACTGCGTTATAGCGCAGGTTAACTTGATCAATGCAATCACAGAGCTGGCGACAAATCATACTCAGATGAGGTTCATTAAGGCCCAAATTAGTATGCAACTTCAATGGGGAGCACCGTGATTGGGTCTGATTGATATGATTATGAGCACAGTGTTTGTGCAGCCACAGCTTTTAGAGAGTTGGTTGATGAAAAAATATATATCATTTTTTTGATGAAGAGAAAAGAAAAAAGTAAGTCTTGACCTGATGGGGGAGTGAAGAGCTGAGCAAAGGTCACAATGTGTTCAATTTTTGGCTGTAATGAAATGTCGTACTAGCTAGAATTGGCTCAATCTCGTCCACCAAAAACTGTTTGGACGATGGAAGAGGAATTGGCGGCAAATGAGCTCAAGGGGAGCAGAAACAGTGTGGAGGAATTGGCTGCAGAGAATTGACACGTTCTGGATTCACTTGAGGCAATGATGTGGAAGAAGCAGATGGAGTCGGCCAGAACAGCAGTGTCGTTCCCTGTTGTCTCTGAGACGTAATTACAGGTTAATGAAATGATCATGTCTGAGATTGGCGTTTTACACATTTAACTTTTTTTAATCTGAGCGTAGCGGTACAATCTTCTAGAGACCACAGAGAGTTAGATAATGATTAAAATGGACATGAAAGATGCTTACTTTTTATCCGCTCAGATTTCTCATGCTTCTCTTACATATGCCCTATAAGTTTCCCATTTCATCAATCAGTTAATCAATTCTTCACAATAATCTTATGTTGAATGAAAAAAGTAAGATGAAGTTCAGGTTTTGGATGCTTGCGGTCTTTTGAAATGCCGCACAGCTGGAAGAGACGAGAGAAAGTGAAGAGGCCACTGATGGTGAGGCGTCCCGAAGCATTTAATGCCTGCCACATTCTTTCATACACTATTAAGACATCAAAACAAATATGCCCCATCTCTCTATAATTGGCTGCCTCCTGGGTTGCCATGGATACGGATGGACCATGGGTTACAGTGAGTGAAAAAGAAGAGGACAAGGGGGGGACCCGAACTCATTTTCACTCTACTTTTCACATTTTGATAATTAGATGATGCAAATTTCTAACATAAGCACTTTTGGGAATAACAATGACCGTTATTCTTTGCTGCAGTAATTACAATAAAAACAGTCATTTTTATATTAGATGTGCAAACAATCATACAATTATGGCTTCAAAGCAGACAGACTGCAAAATGAGGACTGGTTTTGCTGAAGTGCACAGAGTTAAGGTAAAGCTTCTTTTTTCAAGGTATTAAAAAATGTCAGGATTTGATTCAGTTTAGCAGTTGACCCAGCTAATACACTGCCAAACATTTCTTCCTGCTTGGTGAATTCATTATTTTCATCTCAATGGGAACATCTGACTGACACCTGCCATCTCAAGCTGTAGGCGCGTCACGTCAGGTGCAACAGTATTCACTGCAAGAGCGCATCTGTACTGTATTTGTGGAGGTCTTTAAGAGGCAGTAACAGTTAGAAAAGGAGTAGAAGAAAGTCGGGGTAATCAACCATGTATGGAAATCATTTTATCTGTCACTTAATACCATCTTCTGATAGGTCCCAAAATAATGTGCAGCACGAAAACGACCTCGAATGTACAGCCAGAGTCACAGAGCTATTTTCAGCAAAAAAGAACAAGGAGTCCTGCAACAGCTGTCACGGCACCCATCGAGTCTCAACATCACAGAGTCAGTCTGGGAATACATGAAGACACAGAGGTAGTTAAGACAGCCTAAAGCCACAGAAGAATTATGGAAAGTTCTCCAAGATGTCTGGAAAAACCTGCCTGTGTGAAACTTGGAAAAACTTACTGTTTAAAAAGGCAAAGAAAGCCTTCATCTTCTCCGCTAAATCCATTTATAATATCTCAACAATAATTCGAATGACCGAATCAGACATTTTTGAAAAAACTCAAGAATCAAACTTTTATCATTTTATTTGTCTTTGTGCTTAGCTTACTTCAAAACTTCTTCAAACTTCAAAGCCTTCAAACTTTGATGCAGCTGCCTTGATCACATTTGTTTTACCGAAACAGGGTTCCAACCTATATTTTAATATTAGCATTTTCCAGCTTTGTTGGTGTAATTTTCCCAAGAGTTTCACCATTCTGTAACATCACATGGGTAAATTATTGATTACAATGTGGGTGACGTACCTATTTTTAACCCCTGTGCCTACACTTGATCTACAGCAACATCAGATGACATGAGGTAGAAAACGTATACCTATGTTTAGATATCTTGTTTCAGATTCTTACTGATCATTCTTCTTCTTTAACTGGATATAAAAAAGAACGAATTAATAGATGATTACATTTTTTTTTTTTTTTATAGTGCGTCACCTGGTACATTTTAAATGATTAAATAATCAGGTAAAATTAAATATATATATATATATGAATGCAATCAAGTCTCTATTAATGTGGACTATTCAGAAGGATTTGTCTTAATTTGCCCTTCTATGAGAAAAAAAAGAGAGAAGTCAGACTGTTCCTTTGATTGTTTAAAATAGTGCCACGTCTAAAAAGATTCACAATATTATCTATCTGAATACGCCTCAAGACTTAAGCTATGAAGCATATAGAACTTTTACAAAGGACTGCAAAGTCTTTGAGTTCAAAGCTGCAGGATTTCAAACGCATTTTTTAAACTACCTGCTACCAGATCAGATTTACATTTAGCAGGTAGGAAAATGTGATGGACCTGAGACCACTCGCACAAAAAGGTGGGAGGAAATCTCAAATCTTTATGTCAAAACTTAACATTTAAGCAGCAATAAGCATGACTCAAAAGTATATTTCATATCAATTATCTATTTTTAAAAATGACTGAAATCAGTTCTTTATTCCATACCTGACAGACAAAGAGGACAAGCAGTCAGGTAGATGTAATGAAAGACAAGACAACTGCTTTTTCACTCCTTTCTCCTTCAAGTAGGGCCCTTTTTCGCAGAAGTGTCTGTGTGTGTGTGTCTGTGTGTGTGTGTGTCTGTGTGTGTATTTCTGTCATTGTATTTTATATTGGCTTGTCAGTATGTGCATCAGTCTGCCTAAATCTGGGCTCTCACACACCGAGGTCTCATTCGTTTGTACCTTATTTGTACCCACTAAATGTGACATCTACCACCTGGTTACTGTCACCAGGTGATAAAATACCTTCCTACAAAGATGGCAGTTGTCCTACTTTCCAGAAAAGACCACTTCTGGCCATTCAGCAGAGTTAATACCTGATCTGCACACCTCTCCATGTGGGAAAAAGCCCAGAGCTGTGGGCTTAAGCCTGCATGCATATTAATCAATATATCAAACTCTTTTCACCCCTGCCTGCTCTATAATCCTGTTCCAACCCACTCAAAGTAATGGGTCCACAAGAGAATGCCGATATGACATATTTTTTAAAAATCACCATTAATCTTTACATTTAAACTACCAGAGACAGAAGGAAGCCAAATATAACCTGATGTCAATGCCACACATGTCCACACGTTTCTTAGAAGAAAAAGTCTTCTTTTTATTGTAAATTTTAAAAGAAATAGTGGTTTTTGTTAAGATTCTTAACAGAAACAAAAACAATGTGCAAAGTCCACAACTCCCAGCTGGAGAAGGCAGGTTATACTGGGGAGCTCCCAGTGGAAAAAGACCAGACTGATGATCCATATGAGGGAAGATCAGACAGACTGAGAAGAGAAGGATTAATGAGGGCGGTGTAAGAATTTACCAAGCATTTCCACATGAGAACCAACTAAATACAGTACACGTCTCAAAGCTGAGTGTTTATATTAGCGTATCAAGATAACATGCAAAAACAGTTCTTGCAGTAGAATGCACTGCATGTAATTATGAGTGAATGGACACAAGCAACAACGACTTAATGAAATGCAACAACCATTATACCATTAACATATATGAGCACCAACTACTTCTCTGATTTATAACAACAGTAAAAACAAAGCAAATATCTCTGAGTTATAGACTGCTGGATGAACAAAACATGGACACTGACAAACTGCAAAACATTTTCACTGTTGTTGGCATTTCATATCCGATTAATCAATCAAAATAATCCTAAAATCCATCTGTAAGAAAATAATCTCAACCTGCTTTGCCCACATTTGACAGTATTTATTTGCCCTGCAACTTGTTTAATCTGCTGCTATTTTCTAGATTATTATAGATATTCTAGATCTTCTGTATCTTAAAATGTCAAAATGGTGAAAAGGGCCTTTTGTAAGCCTGTTCAAATGCTGTTTGTCATGCCGCCCCAACCTTTTGGCGCAGATGGCCGCCCCTCCCTGAGCCTGGTTCTGGTTTCTTCCTGTTAAAAAGGAGTTTTTCCTTCCCACTGTCGCTAAAGTGCTTGTTCATAGGGGGTCATATGAATGTTGGGATTTTTTCTCTGTATGTATTATTGTAGGGTCCGCCTTACAGTACAAAGCGCCTTGAGGCAACTGATGTTGTGATTTGGCGCTATATAAATAAAATTTAATTAATTTGAATTGAATTGATGTCAGTCTAAAGCAATGATATGCACTTTGCATTCACATTGTTCAAGGAAACTCCCGAGCCCTCAATCCCCAAGAAGATTAAACTAATGTGATTTTGGGATTTTGCAAAAAAGAGTGGCTAGCAATTCATTTATAAGCATGCCATAGCTGTGAGTTAAAATTTCAGTCATTCAGCTAATCAATTTATTGACTACACAACAGGAACGCAAACAACGACATCAGAAAATTGCACGATTAGCATCGCTCTTACATGACAAGCTTCATAATTGCAGTGCAGCCGGTTTGCGATTTGAGTGGGGTTTTTTTTTTATCCGTTTCACACCTGTGTAACAGAGCATGCAGCAGCTTGTGTGAGTATGTGTACCAGTAAATGTGAAACTGCAAATTGCTGTAAAAAACATGTGTACTCTACCCTTCAAGCATCGACTGGAATTATAAAGCACAGTGCGACCACACAGATATTGTATTTCCTGCATGACTAGGCAGACAAACTACAGTACAGGCTCAGACATTGGGTTGTGACTGATGTCTGACTGCTTTTCCCCCAAAACTCACCAGTGGCTGTTGCAAAGCACAGTTGTGAAACACTCAGGATTGATTTTTTTAAGCATGCTTTTTTCCTAGGGAGAACTTTTTTTAAATTTTCTTTTTGGCCTTCAAAGCGCGACCTGTGCTTTGCCATAACTAACTGTGCTCTCTGACTTGAATCAGCCCACCCACAGAGATGATGCCTACTGGTGCACATAGACTGATCATAATACAAGCTGTATGTAAACAGCAGTATCGGTGAGCCACATGTCCACTGATGGCCATGCTTGGCCCAGTCACATCAGCACAGCACTGTGAGTATTAAAAGCAATCTTCCTTTTCTTTTGGCTGCTCCCTTTAGGGGTTACCACGGCAGAGAATCTGCCTTCCTTTCACCCCCTCCCTAGCATTCTCCTCTGCCACAACAGCTCTCCCTCACTACGATCATGAATCTTCCCTATTTTCCTCCTGCCTGGCAGCTCAATCATCAACATTCCTTGTCCAATATACTGTATCCACCGTCTCAACCTGAGCTGTCCCTCTGATATGCTCATGCAACAGAAAACTTTAATAAATACCAGTGAGATTCATTAGCTGATAAAAAGGACTGTGAATGAACAATATTTCATTTACATATTGAAAGTGGGCTATAATTTATCATTAGCTTCCATCTGTGCATCTTTGAAAAAGCCTCCGATTTTCTGTTTGAGTAGTTCTGCTTATTCAGCTATGAGGGACTATGAACTCAGATTGAAGAGATATTGAAAGGAGGTTATTGGAGGCAGGCCGCCAATTGGGTCTGCCCAGCTTATTTACCATCATGTGATTTGTAGTGCACTATGTATAATTGTGAATTGCCTGCAGAAGCACAGGAAAGATTGGGAAACCAACAGAGAGAACTGTCACTGAAGCACTGAGATGTATGGAGTTCCACAGCAAAAGGCGTGCTATGAACACACTCTCCCACCAGCCCAAGGGGACACTAGTTCCTCAGACGCACAGTGAAGCATTTCTACCTCAGGTGGAGTTTGTGAACTGACTCCTGCATCCCAGGGCAATCTAACTTTGTGTGCAGCTAAGAGCTGAACCATTCCTAGAGAATACAAAAGGAAGGGGGGGGGGAAGCCATGCATTCAGCTGGCAGAGAAATAGAGTATTGCTACTACCAAGATAAAGAAGATGAATCTGAGGGCAGGAAAAGGGACAAAAATAAGATAACAACAGAAAAATAAGGAGCCAAAAGTAAAGTTTGAGCAAGTTGTAAGTTTTTGTTTCAAGGCAACTTTGTAGAAACTCTGTATCATATTATTTATTTTAAAGAGTATATCATTACTGCACCTCTGAGGAACCGGTGTCTGGACACGTCCTTCTGACTGAAGGCTGAAGGACGTTTCTGCAGCAGCGAGACGTGGCTCCATTACCCACCCAGCAAGCAAAAGGACATGTACTGCAGCCATAATGGTACATTTAAGTCAGGAGAGGCCTATTTGTTAGTGTGGAAAAGTGAGGCTCAGCAGGCCCGACCGTGACGCCCATTCATCCTCCCCAATCATCAGCTCAGAAGGGAGCACTTCCAGTTCTATGCTTGTATACTTACAAAGATGCCCAGCCGGTTAGCCAAGAGTGTTCCACTAAATATGAAGAAAGAGACAGATTATCTCTGCCCGGGATCAAGATGATGATCGTTTTTATTGTTTTTTGTTTTATAATGGGTGTCGATGGGTGTTAATCCATATGCACCTGTGCAGTATGTGTGTAAATGTCTGCGGTTTGACTCACACAAGCCTATAGTCATCTGTGGTGAAGCTGTTAAGACAATAATTTACCCAAGCTGTTACTCAGACAGAGGTTCGTCGAGGAAAGAAATGAGGATGATAAATAATTGAATTTCCCCAGGCGGTGAATGGGGAGTCTTTTTTTTTTCATTATTTATCATCTAATTGATTACTGCTTGTAGGCTTTCTAACTTGTCCCACAATTAATGTGCTGCTTTTTTATGTGCTTAATTAATGGCCAGCGCAGCTTCATGAAAAACACACAGTCAATTACATGTGAAATTGAAAGCCTGTGCCATACTGCAGTGCTGGGAATGGCAAAGAGACATTAATCAGCTAAAATGAAATTCTGTGAGACAGACTTAGTCTTCTGGACCAAATTGGACTATTTTTCAAATTGTTGTCATTCTGCCTCTGTGGCAATATTGCAGCTCAAGTTTTCCTCTTGACCTAAAATACTCTTTGAATCAACTTAGCTGTCAACAATCTTTGCAGTTTTGCTCTGACTTGTTTATTCAAAACTGCAACCATCCTGTCCTCTGTTTGGGCTCCTGCTGGTGACACATTGCTGAGGTTTCATGTGTGTGGGAAGTCATATTCAATGTGCTGCACCTGCCATATTTGGTGAAGAGCTATTGCTTTGTATACAAACAAAACATGTACGCACACAAGCGCAAAGATGTGCAAACTCACACTGGCACACACGTTTTTCTCTCTAGCTCATGTTTAGAGAGGAAGCCACCCAAACCAATTCCAAGGGGGTCTTGTTTTGAATGAAAAGCATTTATGGCCAACACTGTCTGAATTCAAAATACCTTCTTGGCAGGATGAGCCAGAGCGCGTCTTCTAGGGCTTGAAAAACAAATAGTATCAATTCAGATTTCATTGTTTTCCATTTCTTTTTCAGCCTGAGGAAGAACAATAGGCATGTCCCCTGGCATAACTCAGTTTGGCTACTGGCCTTTTTTTTAAATTAGTTTTATTTTTTTATAAATTAAAAATGGATCTACTGGCTTCTGTACATATCGACAACTCACTTTGAATTTACAAAAATTTGAATGACAAATGGAAATAAGAAAATCCACTGTTTATTTGTAGACTTTATTCCTTTAATTTGCCTATCTTTATTTGACCTTACACTGAAAAAAATTTAATAAATATAAATGCAGGTTCTGAATGCATTCCTAAATCTCTACAGCGACAAATCAGCCACCAGCCTCACCAGGCACAGATCTCCATTTCCAGGAAGATATTGATTAGAGTCAAAGCTACCAGAATCAATAGTTTCACTGTTAAAAGCCAGCTCGTTGACCCCTAAATAATACTGCATAATGGACTGGGGCGGTAATGAAGCCCATCTTACTTAATTCACATCTTTTATCTTTTAGGCCTGAAAAACATCAGAAAGGAAAGCTTTGCCTTAAAACAAAGTAAAAAACATAATTTAACATGTCTTTTTGTCTGCCATCATTTAAAAATTGCTTTTTGAAAACTTGAAAATTTTGTTGAAATGTCTTCAGTTCCTCCTCAGAGGCACAGATGAGGCTCTTTCTCTGCTTTAATTGCTGATGGACAGAGAGGAGGCACTGAAGCCTGTAAAATAAAGCCCTCAGGCAGCTGTGAGCTATGCAAAGACTCAATGAAAAGGCCTGAATACCACAAGGTTGACATCATTAAGAGTAGCCTAATGATCCTCTGGATTTGATTTGTTTGCCCTGTGT
>VURO01048858.1:79171-87639 GCA_015108175.1 Pelvicachromis taeniatus
AAAAACAAGCCCATAGGCAATTTTTCTACTCAAATGGTTTGTTGATTTCTGCATTTGAATCTACTACTATTTGAAAGCTCTGCGTCTTACTGCAAACGGGGCAACCTAACCTTCAAATGTGCCTCACCGTTAAATGAATTTAAAAGGCAAACCCTAAGGCTCTGAGAACGTACACTAAACAGTAAAACTCACACTGACAAAACTATTCAATCATCAAGGTGTAAGTAAGACAAGAAGAACGAAGATTCAAAACTGTGTCCTCCAAAAGGTTGCTTTCGTATCACTCAATCGCCACAATAATGTAAAGCTGAGTGGATCTGATTGTGATGCTGAGTATAAAACCACTAAAAAATAATTTAGACACAAATTTCTTTGACGCAAACCAAATCTGCTTATGCTGTTCACTGGGGCATAATAAAAAATTTGACCCTTTAATGGCTTTTTACAAGATTTACAATGTAATTTGTCACCACGAGAAGTCGAATGCTTTTCTTTCATTCATTCTCACAATTAGAGTCCACATTAAAGCATACAATTATTCGCTTTTAAAAGCTATTAAGGCTCCATGCTTGGCTGTTAACTGGACAAACACACCAGCTGATGTGGGGAAACTGAATTATTGAAATATCCCTGTTTCTTTGCACAATTGTAATAAACTTCAGAGCAAACAGAGACCAAAGTCCTCTAATTTCTGTGTCTGTGATGAATTCATTTGTTCAATATTTATGCTAAAACAGATATTTACAGTTGGCTGAATTGTGTGAAATCTAAATGTGACCCAGGTGTGGTCTGTTTTAGGGTTTGGAGAAAAGGTATAATATGAAATTATTGTTAAATTATTTTCTTTTAATCATGATCTTTCCTCCCTCCACTCTCTCGTCATCCCAAATGATAGAGGCAGATGTCCTTTCCTTCCTGCGATGTTTGCTCGAAGGAAATAATTTAGTTTTTTGTGATATATTCCAGTTCAGATGACTCATCTTAATATGTGGTACAACATCAATAAAACTGTATCAACCAATGAAGCAGTGGAAGAATCCTAATAAAAGAATAGGAGTTTCTCAAATCTAACCCAGAAGAAGTATCTTTTACGACTAAAACACTAAAAGCAATGTCATAAAGCTCGATTTACATGCGCCGCTTATCCTGGAGGTACGTTAATACATGATGCAAAAAGCATTAAAGCTCCCCCGCAAGCATGATCAGAAAATCTGGATAAGTGGATGACACCTGTTTTTTTGGGTTTTTATCCTCCTTGTCTCTCTTCATGGTGCTCAAGTTGAGGATCTAATTAGGAGTCAACACAAGGCTGTCAGAGAAAAACACAGAAGTTTTCATCACCATTGCCATCATGTTGAAAGCTTGTCTGCATTTCCTCTTTTAGTTCTTCTCAACCTGCTGCAGTGAGAAGTAAGCGACTTTCTGAAGAATGCTTATCAGTGAAAGCAAATGTGCAGCTTTAAAGTACCATTAACGCACTTGCTTCTTCACACAAAATCTACTATATACAGTAGATGTCTATGACATAAACCAATCAGCCACAAGATATAAATCACTGACAGATTAAGTAAATAACACGGATCATCACATTGGTAATAGTAACATTACCTTCTCACTTTAGTATAGCAAGATCACTCCTGACACCAATTGTATACATACATGTGGAACGTTATCACGAGTGGGCCTCAGGTTTTACTGCACCTCATAAGAGGGTGCATTGTAGCCTTGAAGATCTCCAGACATCCACCCTTCAGGGAGGTGACAGGTGGTCGTAACTTTTCTTGAGTGGGAGAGGGGCAAGAACGAGCTGGAGTGACGATATAGAGATATATGATGTGGGGTGGAATGTTCTTTGTTTGAGAGTGTCTGGAAGAATATAAAATGGTTCAGATCGGTGTCCTTCCTCAGAAAATGGTTTGGTGTTTGATCTGAACATTTTCTCCACTGCAGTGTTTTCCTTTTCTTTTCCCCCTTTTCCTTTCTTTTTTCCTTTTTAATAAACCTCACTTCAAAAGACACGCTCACCTTGTGATTGCAGTTTTATTCGAGGTGTATGTTGCTAAACAAGCTAGCTATACAGCCCTAGTTTGCAAATGTGATTATATTTTGGCTACTCAGGTCTTAAAAAGTAGTACACAAACCAAGTGAGACCCCACAGTGCCTTCATTCATCATTTGCATTCTGCATTAGGTATCATCCACCTAAAGATTCTTGCAGTACAACTAACCCACCCCCCAACATCTGTCAACATTTCTATCCATGTCCAGCCATGTTGTGGTTGTATTAGGGGTGTGCAGGTGGTTTTAATTGTGTGGATGATCTGTGTGTGCTACTCTTTCTCCTTACCTTGTGGCAGAGAATGAAAGATCACCTAAATAAGCAACTGCTTTTACCAACGCTGTAACTATTTAAAATGTGTACTACTGGGAAAACAAACTAATTATTCTAGCTAATGTAATTTTTATGAAGGAGGAGCCTCGGCAGAAAAAGAAAATAAGGAACAGAATTACTCATTAGGGTACATTGCCATCAAACACTGTTGTAGTTCTGCTGCAACGGCACCATGCAGTGTTGCCGGTGGTGCTCTCTCCTTCTCTGTTGATGAGTATTCAACAGTCAGAGCAAAGATTTCGGTCCTACTCAGCCCAGATTTGCTTGGGACACGAGCCTGGTTGGCATAGCCACTGTGCTGCTTTGTGCCAAAGAGCTGACTAGACTATTGCCCAGTTGTGCCCTGCTCAAATGTTAATGTAATAATTTACTGCTAATAAAGAAGCATCATTGTCACTGGGCAAATGTCTGTTAGCATTGCCACCATCCAGGTTCTGACTGACTGCTACATGTTAATGCCAAATCGGGCTGATGTGACAGACAACATGACCTGATAAGCCAAGGATGGACAGAGATGATTGGTTTTCCTACCAAAGCTGGTGATTCACGCATACTGGCTGGGATTGAACTTAACATTGCTAATTAAAATACAGAAATCATGAAAGGGCCCAATTTGGTCCTTTCACTCTAATCTCTCTGGCTATTTCATACTGTTAAAGCTGCTGCCTCTGCCGCTCCTCTCAAACTAGCTGCTTTCAGGACATCGAGCTGCGCCTGCGTTTTCTATTTCTTTCTTTCCTTCTTTATTTCTTTAATATTGTACAGTAATTATAGTCTTGATCAGTGTCCAAGTTGTGAGAGCAGACATTAGCGTTAATGACCGCTACCCTGTAGAGCATGCTAAACAGCTTTCTCTGACATAAAGGGAGCTCTTAAATTCAAGCCAAAATAGCGACTTCACACACAAAAAAATGAACCCACTCAACTCAATACTCAGGTGAGTGAAATCAGCATAACAGTAATGTAAATTATATAATATTGTTCACAAATACGTGATGAATTCAGTGATTTTGTTTTTAAAATAGACATTACAGTAGACGAGTATAGAGACTGACCTTCCAATTTCTTACTGTTTAGTGATCCCACACTTATCAAAGTTACAAAACCCTTTAAACTATTCAGGAACAAGCACAAGAACAGTGTTTCTTTTATTCGGGAACCTTTTTTTTTTTTCTCATTGGAATAGTTTGAAATGAAAGAAGACTTTCTCAATTTTTTAAACTGATATTAGACAGTAATGGTTAGCAACTGGGATACACCAACTTTTTCTCTTTTCGCTTGAGTGTTGCCCTCTTGTTACACTCCCATCATGCATTTATACAAACTGGGGATAGCCTCGGTAAATAATGAATTCCAATTTCAGACCAATAAAATGTGATTAAATAGTCAGAGAATATCATTGGTTAATGGTTTAAATCTCATCGTTTTATTTCTTTGAAAACCTTTTTTTTTTTTTTTTTACAAAGTAATTAATGCACATCCAACTTCACCTTGAACATCATGTGTACACACAAAAGAGAGGATGCACTCGTATCATAAAACATCTTCACTAAATGCATTAACTTGTAAATCAACAGCCTGGTGAATAATTCATCAAATACTGCCACGGTGATAAATTATAGCCGAATTACAGCCCAACCCATCACCCCACCATCAGAGAATATTGGTCTCTCCGCATCTGTCTTTTTTCAGAGCTTCATCTCTGTCTTTTGATGCCCTCTCCCTACACAAATACACACACGCGCACAAAACTCTTGTGAGCAGTGTTGTGTGCACGGGTCTCTGCTCTTTCCTGGGGGTTGCAGTAGCTCCCCCACAGAGTCTTCTATGATAATGCTTGGGTCTCATGGGACTTTGCTCCACTCTCTCTCTGCTGTTATTATCCAGCCTGCTGCAGTCCATCTTCCTTCCTCCTGACTCTGTGTCTAACTGTCTGCCTCTGTCTCTCATCATATACCTCCCACTGTATTTGGCCTTGCTGACTGAGACACATCCTTCACTTTTTCCTAAGCGGCTGCTAACTCCCAAACTGCCAAGAAAAAACCACAAAGAGCTGCTATTTGAGCTCCTTAATGCTTCAGTGTATTCATGCTGATATATATATTAACATCGAGTTATGTAGATTAGGTCATTAAGAGAGCTAATTAACGCACCAATTATATATTTATTTTTTCAGTGTAACAATCTTCATGTCATTTTAGTAGTATGAAAATTCAATTAAAGCTGAAGTTATTTTTTTACACAAAATTTGGTTTCTGAATAATTTATAAAAATACCACCTTTACACCGCTTTCCTCCTAGCTTATCATCCTCTTATCAACAACGTGAACTGCTATGATCACTAGCTTGTTGCACACTGTGTCAACCTGCAGTGTGGTGCAGTGTAGGTGGTGTGCAGCACGTTTATTGCAGCCTTTAAGCTGAAAACAGGTGCTGCTTATGTAGAGCTGAGGAAAACTGAAATATGAACATTTTTTTGTGAGTCTGTCACTGTTACATAGTCATAGACTTTGTGTTTATTAAGTCAATACACTGCAACCTATTGGCACATTTCAAGAAAGTCTTAATATTCCAGAAATCTTTCCATATTAACATCTAAGATATTCAATACTATTTTTAAAGAAGATTTACATGTAAATCACAGCTTCTGAAACTAAGCCAACCCTTTTCCCACTGTAGTGGCCAGACTCCAGTGTCAGCGTTTGCCTGCGCCAAATGGCTCCACAGGGACAAAAGTGCATGAGTGATACAAAATGTGCTGGTAAATATCCGTAATGATGAACCACCCACGCAAAATGTCCTTTGCCCTGCACATCCTGGGACAGAATGTCAGCTCAGCTTGACCTCAGCTTAGGGGCACGGCGTCTTCACCGAACCATCTCTCGGCATTGTAAATGACACCATTTTTTCCTCGGACGTCTTCATGACTAGGGGCAAGTTGTGTCTAATTTAGTCCAGACAGGGTGTCAGTGGGGGGTCAAAAAACAGCTCTCTGGCGGTAAACAACAACCTTGCCCCAGGTCTCCTCATTACCAACTAATGTCACTTTTTCTTGTCCTCAAATGTGAGCGCACATTTGGAAAATAACCCATGAAGCCCTGATTAAAAGCAGACCGGTTTACAAGCCTTGAGATTAAAAATATGGTGGGGAAGACTGAATGTCTATTTCAACAATGTGATGACATCTCCAAGTTAAAAACTGTCATCATAAAAATGCACAAAATAGTCAGAATATCTTTGTTGGCTTAAAATATTTTAGAATAACAACCTACACAAGCGCTCTATATTTGCCTGAGGCATTTTGCAAAGTTGAACTCAGCCAACAACTTTTTTCTCTGGTAATAATAGTTACCAACACATTTCTCTCAGGTTCGCTCTGTGTTGCACATGTGTACACAGTAGACACGCCGCATTGTTCAGTACTTGGTGAGGCGCTGCTGGCAGTGTCTGTAATGACTTGATGAAGTTGCTCGTTCTCTTCTAGTCTCTCACCAAACTTTCTCTGCTCTGTGAAAGGAGTGCATCCCATGTGAGTCTGAAACTGTATCTGGACTGGCAGCACAAACTCTTTCTGGCCTCCGGACCAAGCGTTCCTTTGAGGTTCAAAAGATTAACAGCAACAACAATGTGCAATGTATCTGCGCTCATTCTACCAAAAAGTCAATTACATGTGGATTATAACGACACTCATACAAATACACTTCAGTTATTTTGCTTTATGCGGCTGCAAATTTGATTTGGATGTAATGAAAGTGAGACCTCAAGCTAATGGCGATATCTCAAGCTGACAGAAAAGACTTTAGGGAGATTTGAGGAATTGTTTTTTTCTTCTTGGATGTTTTGGGGTGAGGCACGCTTGTTCAGCTTCCACCACAGTTTGAAGAAAACACTCATTGCTTCACTGCTACTGAAATAACCCCTACTGGGCTCACAGCAAGCAAACGCAAAACTAAACAAGGGCAGAGGAAAAAAACCCAACACAAACAAGACTAAGCTTGCGCTTGGATTGTCTGTGTGTTCAATCACTCACCCACCCACTATTTAGTGCTTGCTAAAGAGAACACTGACCAGAGAACAAGGGCAATACATTTCTGACACTACTTGGATGCAAAACTACTACATTCTAAGAGAGAGCTGAGTGTAAAATGCAAAGCTCTCAATTTACCGGTCAATCTACATCCCTACCCTCACCTATGGTCATTAGCTGTGGGTAGTGACCAAAAGAACGAGATCGCGGATACAAGCGGCGGAAATGGGCTTCCTCCGAAGGGTGGCTGGACTCTCCCTTAGGGATAGGGTGAGAAGTTCGGCCATCCGGGAGGAGCTCAGAGTAGAGCCGGTGCTCCTTCACATCGAAAGGAGCCAGTTGAGGTGGTTCGGGCATCTGACAAGGATGCCTCCTGGGCGCCTCCTGGGTGAGGTGTTTCGGGCATGTCCCACCAGGAGGAGGCCCCAAGGCAGACCCAGGACACGCTGGAGAAATTATATCTACCAGCTGGCCTGGGAATGCCTTGGCATTCCCCCGGACAAGCTGGAGGTGGTGGCTGGGGAGAGGGAGGTCTGGGCTTCGTGCTTGGGCTGCTGTCCCCGTGACCCGACCCCGGATAAGCGGAAGAGGATGGATGGATGGATAGATAGACTACTACATTATCAATTAGTATTATTATTCATAATTATCTTTTACATAAACTAACAGCAGGGGGGACCTGAAACAAATGTGAGGACACTGACACCATAAGTACACATCTCTCTCTGCAAGGTGGAAATTAAGATTTAAAGCAAAAATCTGTGCACATATAACCATTAACAACATGCACAAGTATATCAGGAACCACAGCCAAATATATATATATATTTTAAAATTCTCTCTTCAGAGCATGAGAAGAGACGAGCCACAGCACACCTGAGACGGTTGAAGGGTACCATGTTCACCGTGTACTCTTAACAGGTCAGAAAAATGACATCAAGTCCACATGTGACAACTCTTTCTTCCTTCGTCTGACACCACACTGACAGGCTGGAATGTATGCATGTGACTGTCAGCATCTCGACCTCCCTTCAGAAATAATAACAAGCTCCCTCCTCTTACGCACTCTGTCCAATTTAGTGGCACTCGGCTTACATATGCCAGCATCCACGCTGCTGAATGGTTCAGGGACAGAGAAATGCAGCACATGCCACGACATAAAAATAAAGACAGCTCATTACTCCAGTCACTACCAATAACACCCATGAGATTTCACACTAACTTGATCTGAGATGTGGAATCACAGGCCTGAGTGTGCATATTATCGAGTCATTTTGCCATCCTGGTGAAGCTCTGGAGATTCGTCAACGTGGTAAATAAGAAGTTATTGCTGGTGGATGTTTCTAGTTTTGCTAAAGAGGCTTCATAGTAATCATCAGCAAAATCTCAGGGGGACGATTCGATCTATAAGGAGCAGTAATTTTAAAAATCACCAAAGGCTGTGCTTTAGTGAGAATATGTGCACACTTCAGCTTCTGGAAAGGATAATTAATATGACAGCACTTCTACTTACTGTACACATTAGTCCACCTTTAACACAGTGCAGTCTAAAAATCACATTATACGTTTGCATAATATACACAATGCATTGTTGGGCATATTAACAAATTTATTCTTGACATTTGGAAAATGTCACGAAGGAAAAAAGGTAATTCTGGTTTCTTTTTTAATCTATTTGCAATTTAAGACGTTTTACTGTATGTGTGAAAAACCTTGATACCATGATTGATAAATATAAAAAATACCACATATCATAGAAATTGCTATTAATGATTTATCAAACCCTAACTGACATAATCAAATATGTGTTGATGGTCTACATATGGAGGGAATATATATCCTGTTGTCGTCATTTCCCTTTTACATCTTTCCCTTTGTGTACAAATTAAGTCTTTAATGAACCCGTAGAGTGCGTCATCTTAAAGGGTCACCACCTGTGATAATGCATTTATTCTTAGCAAACAAAAAGACAAAAAAAAAAAAAAAAACACTCAAAAAAAAAAAAAAAAAGTTTCAAATTCTTTTAAAAAAAAAAAAAAAATACCCACAA
>VURO01048858.1:87659-98097 GCA_015108175.1 Pelvicachromis taeniatus
TTATACTTAAAAAACAAAAAAAAAAAAAAAAAAAAAAAAACCCTCCATAACACTCAGCAACAGGTTGAAATGCTTGTAGATCAGAGCGATCACTTGCCACAGTGTTGCTTTAACAGATTCAACACATAGATATCTCGATGATGAATAAAAAGAACTGAGCCAGACAGAAACTGCCGTGGAGAGATTAGAAATAGCTAAGTGAAAGAGCAGAAATGGAGAAAGGGAGGCTCTGAAAGCGTAATAAAATTTGGAAGGGAACATGAGGGAATACGGTCCAATCTTAAAGTCGACATTAATCACACCTAATTACTATCTTTAATGGGAAAAGGTCTGATGAGCTCACACAGGGCAACTGCTTTACTAAAGTGAAACTTCGTAGTCATACTGACCAAACCGTTCTTTACATGAATAAGTCTTCATCAGACTCAATAAGTGCCTCAGTTCTGATGTGTGATGATGTTGCCAAAAACTTGTTCAGTCTTTATGCAACAACAGCTTGTAGAGAAACACGGCACAGGCCAACACGGGCAGAAACACTCTGGAGCTTCTTTTGTCTTGGTAATTGACTGAGCCACCAGCACGGCCAGTCTGTCTGCTGAGTCGTTTGTTCAGATATGCATCAGAAGCTTGTGGTTTGCTCCAAAGTCATATGGTTAAGGAGGATTTTAAATAATTTAATTTGTTCACGTGGCAAAGAATTTTAAACACTTGTTAAAAATATAAACGTGGGTATGTTTGGTTTCATTCTGACACAAAGAAGAAATCCTGCAGAAACGGACAATAATGAGCAGCTGATGTCCAAGTTTCTCGGTGACGAGGCTGAAACCTGCTGCAAACACTGTCAAGTCTGTGCTAGTGTAACGCTGTCCTCTTCCTTCTGTCCTTGTTTCACTGCTAACAAGTTACAGAGCAGCTGTCACAACGTGTCGAGCTATGGCTGACAGACAGGCCTGAACAGATAAATCTAACAAAGTGCTTTGCAGTGTGACTGACTGAATCTGCTGACAGTAATGTAATTAAAAGAAAAATGTGAACATGAAAATCCCCGCGTGTCCTTGCTCCTTTCCTTGTACTATTGTATGCACCTTTAACTGGAACAGATATAAGTCATACTTTACTTCATTTATCAAGTAATTTGAAATTATAAATTATATACAGTGTGAGGTGTCACATTTTAAAATGTAATGCGATGCTGTAATCACATTGCTTTTTTTGCTAATGTAATCATATAATGAGTCAGCAAACTAAATTAAGTAATCACGTTACATTATCACTATTATGCCGTTGTTTGAGTTACAAAGATTCTTGGATCCAAAGCGCATAATGTTGCGCATTATAATGCTAACACAAAATCGGCTCTTTGTAATCATCTGCACAAACTGCATGCTAACGCAGGGCTAGCAAAGAACCCAGAGGGAGTAATGTAAAGAACTTCCTCCCAAATTTCACGTTTTTAAGGATTGCAACAAAACAATTTCCTAAATCTGGGATAAATAAACTGCTTATTTTGTATAATAAATGTATATTTTTTTATAATAATGAACAAACTATTGACCTTATGTGCTACATTTTCCCAGACTTTGCTTTTATCTGGCATGCATTTCCTTAAGTGGCATTTTGAATAGAAAAAAAAATGAGTCCATCAGAAAAATATCTGTAGGTTCTTGACAAGCTTGGTGATCCATTTCATAGTGAATCTGACAATCCCTATGACGAGCCAGTGTGCCGTTTTATCGGTTTTATATGTTCAAACTGCAAAAGGTAGTTCATTATCAAAATGATGACATTCAGAAAGAAGATGTAGAAATAATTGTGTGTGTTTGTGTTTAAAGTGCACTGTTTACTGTACTTGAAATACTGCAATTTGGGTGGAAAATTAGATATTTAAAAAAATGTGACAAGTAATCACATCTTACAGGACAAAGAATAGCCCCTTAATGAGGACATGTAAATGATTTCAACTCTCCCGCGAAGAATAATTGCGAGTCTCTGCCCTGCAGTGACCACTGATGAAGACGGGAAGCGATGAATTGTACAAATTGTGGCATAAAACACCCATGACAAAGTGCACTGTGAAGTGTAAACCTGCGTTTGTTGTCTTTATGATTGGTGGCACTGTGGCTGTTTGTCAGCAGCTGCAATTACTGGCCGCATCCAGCAGCCACAGCTCCAATCCAAGTTAAGACTTTTCTGCTTTCACTGGAAAAGACCATTAACTGTGTGTGTGTGTGTGGGTGTGTGTCAGGTCTCATTCCAAGTCCTTCACTGTGCATATGTATCAGTGGCATCTGTGCGTGCCATGTGTGAGAAAAATAACAGCTTTGATATGTGGGCAATAACAATCACTGTGCATTTCTTTATGACCTCGTATCTGGCAGTGATCGACAACGTGCTGTGATAAAGCGCATCTTAAACGCAGTGGAAGTGTTTTTTAGACCTCTGCTTTCCAGCAGAGCGGTTGACTGCATATTATTCAAATACAGTTCAGTGTTACTAGCATCACGTGCAGTATGCCACACATGTCAAATGAGGTTAAGATTGGTTTTCTTCACCAACACACTCATAATAAACAAGTGTTTTTGGTGCTAACTGTCAACAAACAAAACAACTTCAACGTGAGACATTTGGCATGCTGTCATAACAGGCAGTGAATTGGTATAATTATTGCCTAGCGTCTACAGTAGCCTACCATGATGACAGTCATAATGACATAGCTGTGTTTGCAAGCTTTGTGTAATTACACACTATTACATAACTACATTTTATTGACAAGGGTGGCCCAGAAATGACCTCTTTCATTTGCAGAACATAAAAAACACACAGGCAAACATGCTCACAAATTACCTATTAGCAGCAAACTCCCTAAAAGCCCTTCCTGGTTGCCACTTTCACTGGCTTTCACTCAATTCAACATGATATCAGAACTGGCAACCCTCGCTGCTCTTTACAGACTCGCTCAATGAAAGGGTCATGGCCTCTTTTTGCCTCCTCTCTCCCACACTTTTTTTTTTTTTTTATCTACAACACCCTTTAAACCATGCTCCAGCCCTCTCTCCTTTATTTATCACATTTTCTGCCCCACAAAGACCTTTCAGAGAGGCAGAGAATTCCATCAGTCGGTAACACGGCGTGGCTGGTGGCCACACAGGAAGCTTTGGAAAGCTGTCAGACTCAGTGGACACAATGTCGCTGTTAAAGCACAAAAGCACAGCTTGAAATCAATCGAGCATGCACGGTCACAGCTGAAAACTTCATTATGCTTATGTAGTAAGAGTGTGGTTAAGCTTGATGGAGGGTAGGTTGTTGCCCCCAAGTTGCCCGAAAGTAAAATGACAAAAAAAAAAAAGAAAAAAAAAGAAACTTGACACTGAAATGAGTTTCTCACCGAATTTAGATCCAGGCTGGTCTTCACCCATTCCTTGGCATCATTATACTCATCCATCAAACCCATAATGTACAGAGTGTCTAGTGAGTCAACGATGGATGCTCCTCTCAGGCCACCTGCAAAATCAGAGAAACCACAGTTATGCATTAACTGAGACAAGTTCTGCTTGTTTTTAGGTTCTTTTTTTAAAGCAGAATATGATGTGAAAAGTGAAAAAACTCAACATGCAGTACCTGTCAACAATTCACACAACAACAAATCAGTCCAACAGTTCGCAACATCCAACCAAATAAGGTTATTTTTGACTTTTCCACTGTGACTGCAAGTCTTTCTCAGACCACCCCAAGGTTTCTTTGTGTGGAGAAGTTTTTTGTTTTTTTTCCCCAGTGTATTCTTGGATACAGCTGGTCGATCCTGTCCATGGTGAAACAAAATACCTTTTTATCAGTTAAATTTCTAAAATTAGTATATTTTTGGGGTCTAGTATGGCTTGGAAAGAAATCATAAACGCAACATTATAATCTTATTATATACATGCATATATACATATACATGAGCCATTGGCATGTTGTTTTAACACTGATGCTATTTTTACACTGACTAATCCCTAAAGAGGTAATCTGTCTGCTAAGACAGCATTCATTTCAAATATTTTTTTTAAAAGGGAGTAAAGAAAATTTGTAAAAGAAAAAAGTAGCAAGTACAATAAATAACCGACAACTCGTTACTATATTTCCTGTTACACAAGTCAAAATCTTCGAAGATGGATAACGACTGAGATTTAACCCCAAACCTTTAATGTGCTGGTTAGCAACAGCAACTTGACAGCGCGTGTGATAAAAACTAAAACATAAAAGTCTCCCTCGTGCCGAGCTTCAGTAATTACTGCAGTGATGTTGAACAATAATAGAAAAACAGCTTTGTGTGGCCCACATGAAAAGCATCTTTTCGCCGAGATTAAAAGCATCCGCTACAAAGCACCAGTCACTGTAACATGAAAGTCAAGTCATTTAGGAATCAACCACCAGAGGGGAAAAAAAGAACCGATATACTGATTATTGCAAACATTCAGCAGCTGCTGCTGGATTTCCCTGAGTTTGTGTGCTTCCTGCATTGACTCTGTGTAAATGTCACAGTGTAAAATCTGCCTGTCTACAGTGACTGTGGATGTGTGAGTGTTTGTCTTTGTGAATCTCAAGCTATTTATTTCTTTTCATAAACTAAACGAGAAATGCTAAGGGGTGTTTATTTCGTCCTGTAAGCCTTATGAAAGATTGCACGGTCCATTTTCATTCTCATATGACCAAATATTATGCAAATGGAGCTGAACCCCACAGAGACAGCATGGCACAAAGGAAGAATACACATTACCCTTAATGAATTACTGTGTAAGAGTTTAAAGGCAAATTGGGGTTTGGAAGTTTAATAACAAGAAAGTGGGCAGAGAATTAAACTTCTTGCGGGCTGAAAATGTAGATGAGGTGAAAAAGTGCAATAGTGTGGAAACTGACCTGGTTATGTATGGGAGGTGACGAAAACCCTTGCTGTTCATCTCTGAGAACAACCTAGCCTACAGTAGATGGTTGGATTGATCTGATGCAACCATTCAGCAACCAGGTACATCAAAGACTTCAAATTTTATGAAGAATTATTTTCAAAGCTCGCCAAATATGTAAATCATAACCATGCCTTTAGGTGACAACGCAGAACTGAAAACTTTTTCAGATCCCTGTTCTCAACAGACTCTGTGATTTTGCTAATGTTTTGTTTTAAACTGCTACGGCGACCTCAATATTTTTCTTCTTAATATAGATCAAATTAGTTTGTGTAAATGAAAATGTTTCATAGCTATACACTCCAGTTGTGCATTTAATCAACCTTAATGCTTTGCAGTTTTAGCCCAGTAATGTTGTTACTGCCCTGATTCTATCATTCTGTTCAAATGATCGACAGTTAAACAAAGTAAGATGTTTTTCCATATCTACAGCATTTAGCATATACTATATTAGCTTATTTTATCTGGAAGAAAAGTGGCAATAACAATAAATCATTCATGTCCTTGTCAGCATCCTTTCCCCAGCTACCTCCTATAGTGGGGGTCAGTGGGGCACTCCCAAGCCAGCAGAGAGATGCAGTCTCCCAAGGGTGTCCTGGGTCTGTCCCAGTTGGACACAACTATAACACCTGACCCAGAAGTGTTAAGGAGGCCTCCTAATCAGATGCTCAAACCACCTAAAACTGTCTCCTTTTGATGTGGAGGAATAATGGTTCTTCTCTCCTTCCTGAATGACTGAACTCCTCAACATACCTCTTAGGATGAGCCCAGCCACCCCTCAGATTAAGCCAATTTCCACTTCTCTCAGTCACTACCTAGAGCTCACAACCAGGTGAGAGTTGGGAAATTGAGAGCTTTGCTTTCCACTCTCAGGTCTGTCTTTACTACAACAGATTGCTACAATGTCCGCATTAATGCAAACATTGGATCAATCTGACTGTCAAACTCCTGCTCCACTCTTCTCTCACTCATGACTCGGGGAGACTTGAGGCTCATCATGCAAGCTGGAGGTCATCATTTGATGAAGCCAACAGAACCACATCGTCTGTAAAAAGCAGAGATAACATCCTGCAGACACTCCCTTGGCTGCGCCTAGAAAACCTGAGCAAAAGTTATGAATGGAATTACTGACTTCAACACCCTACTGGGAGTCTGACTTATTGCCCACAATAAAAACTTTTTAGTTCTTCAGGGATCAAACAGACCACTATACCAGGCCAGAGACCTCACACTCCTGAGTACACCGCCAGGACTCCAGGCTGTAGCTCAGGTGGTAGAGCGGGTCACCTCTTCACCACAAGGTGGGTGGTTCGATCCCAGGCTCCTCTAGTCTACATGCCAAATATCCTTAGCAGTGTGGTGGAGTAAAGCACTTTGGGGTCCTTAGGGACTAAGTAAAGCGCTATACAAATGCAGGCCATTTACCATTTTTCAAACACATTTTCCAAGACTGTAAAACATTCAATTAAATTTATTTTTAAGCAGGCTTTAAAAAAACAACAACTGTTGAACAAAGTGCTGAACAACTATGTGATATGCAATCACACTTGAATATTCCTTCCACCACCCAACAATATCCCCAGTTGAGGTTAATACTGCTCCATCATGTGGGTAGGAAGCATTGTCTTGAGTCACCAGGACCAAAAAAAGAAGAATAAATTAATTTAGACAAATATTAGAAAATAGTATAAAATGTCCAGATATGCATCAACAGGTTCCACAAATTATTTTAAAATTAATGAGATAGAAGGGAGTGCACCCAGTGTCTGCTAAGACATTCATTATGTCTTAGGCAGCTGAATTGAACATAACTCACAGATTTCATAACTCACAGATTTCTGCTGATAAAAAACAACAAATGTATAAGTGAATGATGAAGTCAGAGTGAATAGTTTTCTGTTCAGTTCATTTCAGTATAAAAAGAAAAGTTACTTCTTGTTAAGACTGATGTAATGTTGTTTCTGGTATGCAAATTTAAGTGTGCCGGTGCCTCTGTGTGATTGGTGGATCCAGGGGACCCACCATAGGGAGTGGCTAACTACCAGGAGACTGCTTATATGATGACATTGCCAGAGACGACCATTCATTCATCCTCGGCTCACCCCAACCGGCAGACTTTATGTTACCTGCCAGTGCAGTGCTCGTTACTCAGGAGCATGTAGGGGTGGACTGCCCTTTTTGGTTTGATTACAGTTCTCTCATGTTTTGTTAGTTAGGGAGGTAAGTCATTGTCATTTGGTTTAATTCTTTTAAGTAGGCAAGCAATATATCCTTGAGATAGGCTCCTGTTGTTTGTTGTTTTGGCGTTATGTCCACCCTGAAGTTATAGTCCCTTCCTCTTCTTTGTGGTAAACTCACTCATTATGAATAAATCACCATCAAATTGCATTCGTTTGTCTGATGTGCTGCTTGGGGTCGGATCACCCTTATGTTATGGTGTGGCCACCCCTAGACGGGCCATAACACTTCTATAATCAGCCTTTGCACCACGGTCGACAGCTTGTGCAATCTAAATAACTTAAGTGAGACATTTAGATCTCGCACCATCATCTGGTTTGTTAAAAATCTTGCTCTTTACATCTTGAGCAATTTCAGTTCAGTCAGCATCTACCCTGCTCAACATTATTAACAAGAGCAAAACTCTCTGCTTCACCGTTTTGCCTTTCACTCTATCTCCATGCTTGTATGAATTAGCTGATGAGGTTAGCACAGTTGAGTGACTTGGCTTGACTGAATGATGGCCATAAATCTAAAAGCATTTAATGTAAAGAAAAAAAAATGTAGAGAAACATGGTGTGGTGCTTTCCTTGCCTGGTAAATCCACTTTAAAGCCACATTCTTGTAATAGTAGTCACTTTGTTCCAGCACTGAAGTCCTGACGAGGTCGCAGTGTCACGGCTGTAGCTACTGTATAATAATCTCACTTTTTAAACACCCTCTGCTGTGTTTTTTCTTGTTGTCGTACACTTCATATTGTCATCAACAGGATAGTGCTAGCTTCAAGCAAGACTCACACTGCTTACTTTGACCTACTACTGACCATGTAGTGTTCGTGGTGTATAAGAGCAGAAAGATACTGAGTGCGTATTCAGATGCGACTCAAGCCTTCATTCTGTGTGAAGGGGAAGTACTGTTTTTAGTTTGTTTTCTAGCATCCTTATCTTTATTCTGTGACAAATAGTAATGGTGACAACTGAGAGGAGGGGTGTAATCAGATATCTAATGCCCTCTGGTTATCCAAACCCAGAAGCAGCTCTCTGTGGCTGCAGGCAAAACAGAGTGTGGAAAATTCCTATCGAAAACAGCACCAAAGCTAAGATGATTGATTGACTCTGAGGAGCAGACGGAGCAGATCAATCCATCATGGTGTACTCCTTCTGCTTCCATGGTATAAGACGCTATTTATTTCTGTAGCCTTTTGCTACAAATGGAAGGAACCCTGAGGGGTCCTCTGAAGACAGGGGTAATTGGTGTGCCCTATTGTGTATTTATGAAGACTGATACTCATTCACACACTGACATTCATCACAACAGGATCTTGTTTGCATTCTCATGCATCCTGTTGCCCTCTTTAATGTATTTTACACAATATTTAATGCAAAGTTAAAAACAAACGGTACACACAACAAAAGCTTTTATTTAGAAACCAAAGCTGCCTCATTTAATGCCTTATAAAATAAAGAACAAACAATATGAGCATAAATAAGTAACCGTTAGGGCCTGAAACACTACTTGATATTAAATGGCCATGCTCCAACTGACTTATTATTAAATGTTAGTATTTGGTGTTGGACTCTGTTTCTTAATGAATGACTTTAAAAATTGACTGTCAAATTGTTCATACATTTTTTCAAGGACTGATTAAGAAGTCATTAGTTTCAGCAAAAATAAAAGACCAACACTGAAATAAAAAAATATTTCAAAGTGTGCTTGGATACGTCAACATACTCATGTCCTGTGAGCATCACTACCGGAAAGTAAGATGTAAGTGCCAGAGAGAGAGAGATTGTGTGTGTGTGTGTGTGTGTGTGTGTGTGTGTGTGTGTGTGTGTGTGTGTGTGTGTGTGTGTGTGTGTGTAGGCACAAAGAGTACATGGAAATCCATTAGTAAGACATTGGCCGATGGGTTTTCATTTATCATAGCTGTCACAAGCCAGTCAGTGTCGGTCGGCGGGGTTACATTAGACGGCCCTAGTCCACATGATCAATCACTCACTGCAGCACGCTTGTGTTGCAATATTACTGGCTTCATTCTCTCTTCTTCTCTTTTTCTCTAAATGCATGCACACACCACTGATAAATATGAATCAGGATAAGACACTTCTTTATTGAATCCCTCGGGGGATAGCTCAGAGGCAACATTTCCGCTCTAATTTCATTTAACCAGGACATACTGCATGCCAAATATATGGAAATACTCCTGAAATGAAATCCAATGATCATTGTAAATTCCATTGACTAAGTACATTAAAAGTGCAATACTGTTAACCAGATAAGAATAATCAGATCTCAAAGATGGATCATTTTAATACACCTATGAGAAAGATGAATCAGAGTTTATTTGTTTCTCATTTTAGCTGAAAAGTCACAGCATCCTGTCCTGGGTCTATTGCACTTTTTGCCCTGGGGCAGTTAGTATAGGCTTGAGCTCCACCTGTAACACTGAACTGGACGAGCGGTTCACAAACTGGATGGATGGATATTTAAATGGATGGATATTTAAGCTGTCAGGTGGATCTAATTGATGCAAGAGCTGGGATTTACAATAATTGCACTGCCCCGTTACCAGTCGTTGCCAGTAACCAATTATCAATTGCAAGGCTAATAAGCATCTTGTTTGCGCTAATGCTACCTGACACCAGTAAGACAGTAAGTGAATCAGTGAGTCTGCGTGATTTTAAAGGCATTTAGCTGGTTGCTATTCGAAGCACATGGTCTGCATCGCAGATAAAGCACTGGGGCAATGGTTGTGTAGGTGAGCGGGCTTTTGATGAAGAGCAACAGAGCAACAGTGGGGAAAGAAGTAAGTGGTTTTAGAGGGAGTAGGATTAAGTAGGGTTACAGAGCAGAACAGGAAAAAGCTTGGGAGAAACACTGAGTGTGAAATGTCATGCCCATCAATCAAGATTGACTTTTCCAGAGGGCTGCAATGCCAATCATGTGCATTAGACTCTTTGAGGAGAAGATGTCAGATAAGTCATGAAATATCAATAATGAAAGGACGGTGGATAATCTAAATATATACGTTTGTCACTGAAGATGCATATTATGGTTCGTTAAAATGAATCTTATTAAATCAGCCCGGTTTTAACTGCAATAACTAAATCAAGCTTAACACATGCTCCACAGTGGGTACAGCAGAGACGTCATAGCACAGACAACATCAGAGTGATGAAGTTTGCATAGTAAGGAGGTTGAGCTTGGAGTTTGTTGTTTTTTTTTTGGGGGGGGGGGGGGGGGGGGGGTGTTTTTTTTTTTTTGTGGGGGGGGCTGGGGGA
>VURO01048858.1:98117-110799 GCA_015108175.1 Pelvicachromis taeniatus
AACACAACTATCAGGACAAATAGGACATTAATCAAAGCAATAAACGACTTAGATGTTCTAAAGGTTTTTGTTTAGTTTAATATATGATTATGGGGGCTTATATTTTGGCTATTAAGGATAAGTTTGAAATAAAAGAAATAAAAGCTCTTTTGGTAAACTGTGTTCTTCTGGTACTGCGTCGTTTGTTGGTGGGCGTCCAGTCAAGCCTCCACATCACTTGAGGTTTGATGGCAACCATTTAAAGATAAGCCAATAGTAACAACTGTGCCACAATCAGCGGGAACAGTCTTCTATAGCTGCTAATAGAAGCTACTTACTTTCAGATCCTATCCCGCTTGCTACAAGATGATAGTCAGGAAACCTAATCCTCCTGATTAACATTTTAAACACTACGCTACCAGTCACTTCACAGAACTAGGGTGCATACACAGGGCTTGTTAAACATGTTCAATTGAATCCTCATTTTCAATTAAGACTGCACAATTTGTTCACTTTACACTGGACTAATTTGTGCCTGCATAGTTCACATTCCCTAATTTCTAAAGAAAGACTAAAGGAATACAAACATAAAGGATTTACCTTATTTTTCAGTTTTGGTGCTACAAACCACCAATTCCCTGGTGTTTGTTTATCTTTCCTTTAACCAAGAATAAGAAACATGTTTAAAGAGAACCTGAAAGAGCAGGCCACAGCTGCAGAGACAGAGCTGTTTGCAGAGGACTTGTTACTGCTTAAATCATAAGGCTAAGGAAAGCTGACCCTGCACCAAGAAATATGCACAGTGTGTTGTGTGTGAGACATTGATGTAACACCCCCATCCAAACAACTGCGCTGGAATATGAAGAAAGAAGATGGAAGGCTCAAAAATTAGCCCAGTTCTTATTTAAGTGACAAAAACAACAGACAAGAGACGAGACAACTGATCTGCTGTTACAAACGCATCCTTTATGTAGATACAGGAAAAACACATAAAAGACCAACTTTAACTTGATTCAGCTGATGATCCATAACTGCAGAATTATACCTTCAAGAATTAAATCACCAAATCACCTTACTTTTCATTTTTGCTTTTATTACGCAATCTATTATATAAAAATAATTTTACCCATTGATTGATTGATTGATTTTATGCACTTGTCATTTAAGAAAAGATTATAGGAGATGTTTTTCAATAAAGTCAGCAGTCTTTGTCTAGAACTGGAAGTGTGCGAATACATCTGCATGTCTGCTTTGTCTTGACTAGCAGTACCATGCATATAAATCTTGTGCTTCTCTGCTTTCGTATACACGCACATACAAACATGACATTATTCTACTCATTACGCAAATGGCAAGCACCTAGAATGGACCATATGGAAAAAAAAATGCTGACATCTGATTGTAATTGCACCCCACATATGCTCATCTCTGCCCCCTTCAGCATCTCCATTTTCACCATTATGGTAATCACATAGTCGAACTGCAAAAAGCTTGCATCTAATGGTTCTTTGTGCCTCCCAGAACAACAACCATTTCTTGGCAAGACAGAGGAAGGGAAAGAGAATTGACAGATCAAGGGACATTAGAGCTGGAGTCAAAAGAAATTTGTTCCATTAGGAGGCCTGAGGAGAGGGAGATGACTGAACCAGAGGCTTCAGCTACAACTGCAAATAGCAGAAATCCTTTATGTCACAGCGCATAATGGTTTAGTCCCCACATGCTGGACAAGAAAGCTGGTGAATACTTGTCAGGGGGGAGATGTGTAATTGACTCCCGATGTATTTTAACATATTCTGAGGCACCAAGCTTTAAGGAAAACTACTTTAGTTTTAGGCAAACCTCGATATCTGCAAATGACATAGATTGCGTGTAGATGTATGTAGCCACACCATCCACGTTTTGAGGTTTTGAGCTGAGTATTTTAAAGATCATGATTTAAAAATTAAGATCATATGGTATAAATAAAGCTATCACCAAAGTCCAAGAAAGTTGGTTCTGTTTATTTTGATGTAGTGTTTTCAGTAGAAGATGTCCCCAACCTTATAAACAGTATATTTGCATAATGATTGAAAGTAGCACCACTGACTAACAATGGGGCATGTAATCAGCTTTGTGATCATTAATATGCAAATTGTCATTGATCAATGGCCATGAGATGAAAGGTTTCTCCCAAAGAAAACGCGTTTGACGTTCAGAACGACAAAATCAACTTTCTGAGACTTCCTTACCTGGATGATTGAGCAAGCATCATGACCATCAGGAATGTGTTTCCTGAGCAGATAGATTCAAAAAGCCTTGTGGTTTTCTTACAGACTTACAATACAGCTAGAACCAGTTGAGTTGCTGCCTTCGGGCCATTCAATAGTATGCAGATTACCCCAATGGATACATTTGAAAAGGTGTACAATAGTTTGGCTTTGTGACAATTACTTGAAGCCCTTTTTCAATGTAACATTTTTCCATGTATAAAGTAAGAACAACTTCTATTCTTATTATATAGATATATTGGGATTTGTTATGCTATGTTCGAGAATTGTGATCAACTTTGGCAGATCACAGTGCTGGGGCAGCATTTACTGAGCCTGTATGATGCACACATTTAGGCATGACTACTGACTTCTGACACTGAAGGCGAAAGGAAATAGTGAACATTCTTCTCATGAAACAAAGCCCCATTAAAGACAAGGTCGCCACAACATAGTTAATTATAATTTTGCAGTTTGCAAATGGGTTTAAACGTTAAATCACATTTTACAAGGATTACCAATACACTATCAAAGTGTCAAAGAGCAAGAAGCTAATCACCATACCTCAGCAGAGATTAATCCAATCGGAAACAAATACAAAAAATACAAACTGTCCAGACATGATTAAAGAGGTTCTAGACTTCAAGCAGTACACACATCAATCTAATTGCAGCAATCTAATTTGCCACTCTGGGAAAGCGTGGCATGTCAGTGGAGCAGCCCTGTCTGATATGACAGGCTCTCAGATAAGATTACACACCGCACACAGTGTTATCGAACCCCTCGCCTCCTCCCTGTCCTAAAAGCCTGTCTTGCATTGATCTAGAGACATGGCAGCCCAGTAAGGGGGGGGATTATACATCTGATCCTCGGTCAAACCACAAAACCTGATTTGAGATGACAGCTAAAGCTAGAGGCTCTGATTGGGCAGTTGATAAAGCACTAACAATTCATCCAGTTGTGAGGTCATTCAACTGGTATCTAAAGAATGAATAAATAAATGCTCGATAGAAACCCGCCTTGCAAACACCAACTTCCTCTCATTATTAAAACAAAGGCACTGCTCTCCATGACGCGCACCAGACGTTTACTCATCTGAACTGTGCTTTCTAGTTGCACACAGAAAAAAATGTGCAGCCCAGGCCATTTAGGAGAGGTGTAATAACCTGTTGACAAAAAGCACCCGTCAGCAGGAGAAATTAAACCAGCCATCTTCAACGAGCAGCTGCTCTGCTTCATTTGTTCAGTACCTCAGCCATTTAAACGTAAAAGAGGGTCCTGGAACTAAAACGCTACAGACAGGTACGAATTTAAAGGGGAAAAAAAGAGAAAACGAAGTGTCTCATTTCAGTGTTGGGCCATCATTTCCCGCCAGAGCAGTTTTACTTTTGTGTTTTGACAATGCTGGTGGATGCACTTTCTAACACATCAGTTCCAGATCTTCTGTGTGTGTTAAGCTTGGTTGAAATCTGGTGACTAAAGGAGACAGATGAGGGCACCCTTATGCCCTATGGACTGTAATCCTGGAGGAGATCAGTGTACAGATCATCAGAGTTAAATAGTGATCATTGATTGGCAGTAATTCTTTATTCTATGGGGACAAGTAATAGCAAAATATCCATGCCATTACAGTTCAATTTTATTTTATTTACACAGCATGAAATCACAAAAACAGTCACCTCAAGATGCTTCAGCTACCAGATTTACTGCAGCTGTAATTCAGGCTTCTCCTTTAATTTGTCACCCATCTGTATTGGTCCAAAAGATATACATATATAGTTAAAGGTTACTTTTTTGGAAATCGTTTAGAGCTGTTGTTTTTGTTGACTAGTCTGGAGCACACAGTGACTATTGGCAACGTAACGGGCAGCAAGATAAAAAGTTCACGTTAACTCAAAGTGAGAGATTATTTTGAAGAAAAAAAAAAAGATTTCCATTATGGAAAAGCACTTCGGGTTTCTGACAAATCTACGGAGAACCAGTTTAAAGGCTGCTGATCTGTACATTGAAAGGTACTAGAGCTTGCTCACCTGCAATTTCACACTCAATTACTAAGGGAATGCAAACTTTCTAACAATATTTCCTGGAGAAATGTGAGTTGAAACACTTGTCCACAATACTCAATATCAATTTCTTTTTCACTGCTTTACCCATTCCTGAGTTCATTTTGGTTTTACCGTGTTTTGTTCCCAGGATGCCAGAGACTGTTAGCTCTATTCCACCCCAACCCCACCCCCAACCACCCAACCTCCGACAACAACCATGAAATGTGTCTCACACTGTCAGGCTGATTCTGAGTTCTCCCGATCTTTGCTGCAGGAATGAATTATTTTTTACAATTGCAGTTATACACTGTGCCACAAGCGTCCTCCTTCCCTTCACTCACCACAGAGTCCCACCTGCCAGTGATTGGATGGACACCTGTCAATAAAATGGGAGGAAAGTGTTTTCTGTGCAGGCAGGATGAAATATGTGCATATGTGCATCAGCTACAATCACTACAAGCTGCAGCAGCTGAGGTGCTGATTTGCACACAGCTAGACCTAATGCTTCAAAGTATGTGTATTCATGTGAAGACCCAAGACAGCAACAGTTGATAAACACAGAAACAGCATATCCTTAAACCTAAACATAACTCTGTTTCCATAGAAAACAAAGAAGAAAAAATCTTGAGAGAAATTGAAACCGAGCATTGTCACTGAGCACCTGAATATCTGATGATTTAAAGGAAACCATTTAATACAACAATAAATGTAAAGATGGGAGAAGTTGATATTGTGGTTGGAGAACACACAAGCTGTGATGAAGAAATGCTTAAAAGAGGTAGTGTATATTAATAGATTCTAAAATAAGTGAATGAACTAAAATCTGCTCCCTAATACTGACATAAGCTTAAAAGCTTGGCATGAAAGACTTGTGATTAAAACTGCCAAACACTGATTACTACCCAGCAGCAACATGTCTGAAGTTGCAGACATGTCATTAGTGACTCCGGATCTACGTCATCAAAGAGTGAGATTACATAAAGACAAGGTTTATTTTTTTTTTGTGTGTGTGTGTGTGTGGTTTTTTTTTTTAAGGATTTTGATAGTAAACACCAAGAAATTGCAACAAAGGTTTTTCTGTTTCATCTGGATCCACAGAATTTTACCCTCACTGCATTCATCAGACCGCGACTGAATTGTTACAGTAGCACCGAGTACAATCCTTTATAATCCTCCTGCTTCGTCATACATTTTGCAACCACTTTTTCATCATCTTGGCTATAATCCCTCCGCAAAGGCTTGATGATGTGCTCATGCCCATTGAGGGGGACTCATTCTAATCCGAGTTGGGAAAAGCAGACATTTAGTGGTGTTGATAATGAAAGATGGCTTCCCTTTCATCTTGATAGCTTGAGTTCTGCTTTATAATGCTGTAGAGCAGCTTTCTTTGTCAAGGCAATTCCCCCAAAACAAACATTCTGTGAATTTAATGGCATGAACTGGCAGAGAAAAGTCCCACGGCAGATTATCAGAAATAACACAATTAAAGGTCATCATGTTGTATTTTTAATTTGTTAGTCTAAACTGTGTTGTTTTTCCACACTTTTTTGCTTTAATTTCTTCTTGACTTGCATTTTGTGATAGCCAGCTATCCTTACGTACCCCCTTCATGACATCAATGCACCCATGTCTTTATAACCCTGTCACTGAGCCCACTTTGGGTGTGTTGTGATCTCTGTGCAGTTGCCACCGTCTCACTGCCAAGTGATGCAGAGCTAGCCAGGATCGTCATTACAAGCAGCGGGACGAAACCTGCTCTGACAGCAGCAGCCCGCCTCCCCCAAAGTGCATTATCAGAAGCTTGCTGTCTAGTTTCTTGTGAGGCTACACCTTAAATGCTCCAGCTTTAACCCGCAGTTGGGGGGGGAAATATTTCCATCATCCTTCTGATCCTGTGGTTTCACTGGATTCATGGAGTGAACACCTCTTATAACCTTGCAATCCTCACTAGTGTTCAATAAAAAAAATTTTCAGCGGTAAAACAAATGTGACACTGTATGTCAGTGGTCTCCAACACCAGGCCTCGAGGGCCGGTGTCCTGCAGGTTTTAGATGTCACCTTGATCCACCACTGCTGATTTAAATGATTAACCAACCTCTTCAACATGTCTTGAAGTTCTCCAGAGGCCTGCTAATGAACTCATCATTTGATTCAGGTGTGCTGACCCAGGGTGTTATCTAAAACCTGCAGGACACCGGCCCTCGAGGCCTGGAGTTGGAGACCACTGCTGTATGTCATCCACAAGTTTGGCATTCTGGCCATTTACCAGTTTCTCCAGGTTTCCCACAGTGTTGATAGTGTTATGTTAATGCAGCATTTCATTAAATCTTGTCAAAATGGAAAAACTTGTAAAGGTACTGGCGTGCCATTAAAGTAACACGGCGTCTCCTACTGTTGACTCACACTGAAATGGTGAAAAATGTCCACTCAGAGAACTCAAACTAAGACGCAGTTTATCACAAACATTTCACATTTCTTCAAAAACAGAAAACTATGCTGTAGCATCACTAAGCTGTGCAATTCCTTAGATGTAACAAAGTGAATATAATTAAAGTTTATGACTCAGTGGAAGTATAAAAGCTGTGGAAAAGAGTTTTAAGTAAAATGGGATGCTCTACATATTATGGAAGACTATGACTGAAACACTATGCAAACTTAAACAACTCTTTCTGATAACTATTCAGGACAGTGGATTGTCAAGAGCAAACATTTGCACCACTAAGTAAAAACAGCATAATTTAAATATTGTTCCTCAATGTAACACAGCCTAAACTAGGCCAATATCATTGGCTGATACAGCTCACATAAAAAGAAACTGCAGATAGTTAGAACTGCAATTGAAGAGAAAATATTGTTTTATTTTATTACATCTTAATTCACACATTTGTCCTACAAATACTTACATTGACAAATGTTTAAAATAAACTACAACTTTAACAATACCCAAAAAAATCCATATAGATTGGGTTGTACGCATATCTCAGTGACAGTATGTAAAGTAAAGTCATTCCCAAACCCCTACTGCTGCTGCTACTGCTCTATATCCTCCAATTATCATGATAGACGATGTGGCCGGCCAGCAGTTTCACTTTAGGCCCTATTGGTCCCAGAACAAATAGGCAATATTGAATGGAGGGTTGGGATGTGCTCTCAGGATGGGGTGAGGGACCAGATCCTGATTTGTCACCTAGTACTGGTCGCTATGGAGACAAATGATTTCAACCCCATCGTGATGGAGCCCGTGGGATATAGAAATTGATGGGGAAGAAAAGGAAAGTGGGTGGATGGTTGCACCCCTTCTTTCTGTGTGTAACTTGCATGAGACAGGTGGTGATGGGCACCATTTGCGTAGCCCTTCATTTAACCTTAATGGAAAGGGAAGCTGCCACTCCCTCCTTTGCTCTCTCTAACCTTTACAGTGCCCCCCTTTAAAACCAGGTGCAAGGTCTACAGAGAGGTAATTGCTAAGGAAGGGGGGGGGGGGTCTGTCTGCTTAATATATAGGCTGAAGAAAGAGCAGGCAGTTGTCAAGGGAAGTGATTCCTGAATAAAGCTGACTGCTTTTAATAAATTTTCCATAGATAACAAAACAGGGAGAGTTTTCAAATGACACACATGGAAAGGCCTTGCTCGGCCAATAAGAGTAATATGCATGTATGTCAGTACTTATGAGTCCCTTCTAAGCAGCACTGTCTTTGGAAAAGTGATGCCACAGCAGATATATTTAGCACAAGTTTGTTTGTTGTAGGTTATGATGATGTAAGACACTGAAAACTGGTGAAAATCCACCATCACTTTGGGGGGATCCGGGATGCCCGAGAACTGCCAAGTGCTTTATAAAAAATGTATTTCACCTTTCAATAAAACCTCCAACCAGATCAACTAAATAATAAATATCCAGAGCTTCATTATTTGGGCCATCGATCCAGGGTAAATCAAGTTTTCAAACCCTCTCCTCCCTCTGGTCTCTACCATGTAAGAGTACCTGGCAATGCTTTACATCATCTAAAAAGCCCTCAGGGTTTTCTAATAAACGCTACTGGTTTTAAATCGTCCCTAGGTGTGCCATGAGAGAAAAGGTGAATGGTTCAGCCTGTTTTGCTGGAAGCAGCTCATGCTGCATGCCAGGACAACTGTGAGCAAAAACCGGTGACCTGATGCTCTTTAATTGCACCTCTTGGGATGAGAATGGAAAAGAAAAGAGCTGATGGGACAAAATGAAAAAAGACAGGATTAAATAATCATAAGATGAAGGCAGAAAAATGGAAAACTCTTTCTCCATGCGCAAAAAAAGGGGTCTTTATGCTTTCATTTGTTATAGAGAGGCAGAGAACTGGAAAGCAATTGTGAATAGCAGCATGTGGCCAATCCCCTTAACAGCCATTGGACATCTATTGTTGATGAAAAATCTCTGGAGTGAGGGAGGGGCAGCTGTGACACCTAATGTAATGTTCTCTCTTTTTCAGTACAATCACAAGCCTTGTCCCCAGCATCTGTTAGACTATGGTTTTGGCTTGGAATTTAATGTGCCTCAGCTAGTGACCCAAATATGCAGGCACGGGGGTAATGACGTCGTTCACAGAGGGATGAACATCTCTTTAATCCGCCACTTAGCCTGTTGGATTGGTTGGCTCTTCACTTTGAAGCAAATGGAGAAAGTGATAGTAGTACATGAGACATCTAATAAGAATGGTAAATTACTCTTGTCAAACTTAGCAAGAGAGAGAATCTGAAGAGAACATACTGGATGTGACATATAAAATGGTAGAAATACTGACACTGGCTTCTGGTTGTGTTTAAATGATCATAGTGGGGTAGTGCATGCAACTAAACTCTTGATGGATAGCCTAGCTAAAAGTAGGTATCACGTCAGGCTTGTGCGCTAATATAAACCTACAGCAGTTAGGCACTTAGCTAAATGCTAATAAACAAAAATGGAATCTGCTAGCCCCTTAACAGTATCTATATTTCTCAATATTTATTTTTTGTGGTTTCTGTAAAATATATGTAAATTAGTAAAATTTTGGAGTGCCTGCAGTTGCCATGTCTGCACAATATGCTAGGCTAATCGAGCACTATGCTAACTAACGCAGATAATGCAGCGTTGTCAGTCTCATCCAAATTTCGAGGGGAAAAAGTTAATAAAACTATTTCCCCAAGTTTTCAATCCACTTATTCATCTATGATAACAAAATTCCCAACTTTTCTACCACTTACGGCTTGAGTTAAGCTGTCAACTTCAGTCAGAAAACGATGTAAAATGACCAAACAACTGGTGATGTATAAGCAGAATTTAAAAGCAATCTTGGTCAATGTTTTAACTAAGAAAGGGTCTTAAGCTGTAAGTGAGGAGTGTAAATGATGTTTATTCCAATCTAAAAGCATCATACCCTATTATGGATGAAACACTGGGCCACCTACACATTATACCTGAATGGCTTGGTCATGGAAACCCTTGCCAAGAAGCTCCTCGCACCCAGTTTTTGTACTGAAGTTAAAGCTAGACAAGTTCTGGAACTATGCAGTTATTGAGTTAGCACAGTGTTGGTGACTTTTATGCAATACATATATTAACATTCATTGACTTAACTCTGCAACCTTTTGTAGTCTGCCACTTCATGGCTGATTTTCTTGTGCTCCCTAAAATATTACAATTTGCAATAATACCACTTACAGTTGATGGAATATGTAAGAGACAAGAAATTGACTTGTTACAACTGTTGCACATTATTACACTTCAATTCAAACTGAAAACAGCTGAACTGAAAGTTCAAACTGAAAACAGCTGAACTGAAAGTTCAAACTGAAAACAGCTGAACTGAAAGTTTAACTGTTATGGCCCAATACTGTTGTGCTTGTCGTTCACCCAAACCTCTACTTTATAATAAGCTAGCATCTGCTTGCCATATATCTGTTTGTAGACCAAACAGGAACAGAATATAAGTCTAAGGTTTCAAGGACACTAGACAAGTAGGCAGAGTTGACATGGGCTCTTTGGCTTCTCCCCCAGAATGGTAACAAAGGCAAACAGAAGAAAATGCATTTTGGAGTCTTTCCAAGAAGCAGAGATCCTCTCAGCAATCAAGTCATCCTAAATTAGCTTTCTTTTCAGATCAAAGAAAACAGCCTTTATTGTAGGGCTCTGGTGATAAAAGATTAATACCATAAACAAGCTGTCCACTCGGATTTGCTTCTAGCTGGGTGGCTGTGAATAAGCACATGGGAAAATCTCAAATCTCTTATGGTGATTCACCCAGAATGGCAAAATCTTAGTGTTTAAATTAAAAGAAAAGAAAAAAAAATGCTCATCTATGTACATTATATCAGTAGTATCATGGTGATTACAGATATACTTTTTAAGAAAAGGTGAAGTATTTTATTTGGCTTTGTTTATCTGGTAAGCTGGGAGTAGTCGTTTTAGGATCAGTATTTTCTTTAAGTGTCTTTAAGTGTGTACTTATATGCCATATATACCTTTTCAATATATCATACATTACTTTTTCAGAATTATGCTCTGTTTGTGTTTTACAATGCCTTCTGAATTCAAGGCTGAGAGGTCCATTCAGTCTTGCTCTAAGACAAGCTGGAAATGCAAAGCCATCACTGCTGATTGTTTTAGCGAATGCCCTCCACCATAGAAGTAGGGCACGACAGCTCTGGGAGTCAAATATTGAAAATAATTCATTGCACTGAGAGAATTAGCCTGCAACTCTTGCAGTTAACAAGTGTCCCAAAATTACTTTGTATCACTTTCCCACACTCTCTTATATTAGTTCATATCTAAATATGCCTGAAGTATGAAAAATCTCATACCATAATGTCTTCCTTTGCCCCAAGCTATCACACCATTTCACTAAACAAATATTTTCCACTCTCTATGATGCCTCCTTGCTCATCATATCAATATGAACTCAATAAAAGTATAAGCTCACCTCAGCTGATCTCACAGAAACATGAAACCAGAATATGAATTAAACAAAGAACATGAATGACCACTTTAAAACCAAAACCAAAGCAGTAAAGAGGTACAGTCATCTAGGAGCTAGTTTTTTTTATGGCCAACTCTTCCTGAGGAAGAGTGGAGGTACTGGAGTTCAAGAGGGCAAATATGAAAGAAAAAACAAAGAAACATGTCCAAAATAACCATATGAATGTGTTCTGCAACTGCTGGAAGTGTAAAATAAACCGGTATACCAAATAACCTTGAAGATGATCATATGTAAATGTCGTCTTTTCTTAGAAAGTTATTGTAGGTTTTCAGACTTGCAATATAAAACCCAGTGCGGAGGATATTTTGCGCTGAAAACTCAAGCTCCTTTCAGGGGCATCTATCTGCAGTGATTAGACAAAACCATTTCAGATTTCATGCTGGCAAGCACCTCATGCTTTAAGATTTATTATTGCTGAAAGTCAACAGCGGCAGCAGGCAAGACATCTTGCATATCATCCAATTGACCTTCAGTGATTTATGCCAGCCACGGTGAAAGCTGCTGATAATATCAGCACCAAAACTTTAAGACGACTGGTGAAAGTTATTATCATGTAAATATAACAAGTGCTGAACTACACAAACTCCATCTGGCTCACAGTCATCTTCACCTTTAAGCTCAAATGTATCAATGAATTGTCTTAAATGGGAAAACAAAGCCCCGCATGACCCCAGCAACTTAACCACCTCCCCATTTCCTCTGCTTCAAAAGAATTTCAACTTTTCCAACAAAGTGCATGTTTTTGCATGCCATTATTAAATAAATCCAAGCTTCAATTAGCACCACAATTTTGCTTTCTAAATTAAAAACACTGAACATGTTTTACATTATGCAGTAGTTCTCCTCAGGCACTGAGAATAGGGTGACAGATATTGCTCTGTGCTACTGCGTGAATCTCATTTTCCAAAAACCAATGATTTCTTAAGCTGGAGACAAAACAAATGTTGCTGTCAGACGCACTAAAGTAAAAGGTGACCTTGATCTTCACCTCGTCACGATGCTCGAAGAAATTTAATATTAACCTGACATGAAACCGTCTCATGAAATCCAATTGGATAGGGAAAGGATTGCGCTACCAACTGCTTTTTAGCCAATTAGCAAACCACATCTGTGATGACTTTCTTGTCCAGTTTTATTATGTTACACAAATTTTCTAAATATTATAATATAATGCTTGCTAATCAAAATTTAACCTCCAGTTCCTGCAGAAGGGAAGAACGCGAATGTGAATATGCTAACGTTATTATAAATTACTGCACGTTCGCTGAGTGGGAACTCCCACACAATCTCACATCAAGGCACGATTGTTGAAAGTACATTTAAAAAAAAAAAAAAAAAAAAAAAAAAATTAAAAAAACATTTAAAAAAAAAAAAAAAAAAAAAAAAAGCTTTCTAATTGCCCAAGGCAAAAGAAATTTTAATA
>VURO01048859.1:10931-24248 GCA_015108175.1 Pelvicachromis taeniatus
AGGCTGGATTGTTGTCACACACTTTATTGTTGGGTTGGTGATGCGTCCATCAGGCGTCTGCAGGTTGTGCAAAATGCTGCAGGTTGTGCAAAATGCTGCAGGCTAATTTTGATTAACTGGAACAAATAAGTCTGAGCACATTACCCCCATTTGAATTTGGCTCCACTACCGCTACTGCTACTCTGCTACCTGCACATTTTAGCTGCTCCAGTGTTGTGGCGTGATCTGCCCTTGCACATTAGGCAGGCCTCTTCTCTTTCGGAGTTTGAAACACATTTACTTGCTAAAGCCTTTTGCACTCTTTTATTATTTTATTAATATCGCACAAGGTTCAGTTGGCTTTGAACAAAAATGGTTTCTTTTGCTCTGTGAAAGAGCTACCGTTTACTTTGAGTACAGTTTCAGAGCCTGTACTCTTTCACGTTTACTTGAGAAGTTGAATCAGTACTTAAACTTGTACTTGATTATTTTCAGGTGTCTGTATTTTTGCTCCCTCTGGTCAGATGAAACAGTTCAGGTTGACACTCTTAAATCACTGTTCATTGATGTTCAGTTGCCTGACACAGTTGTCTTATTTTTCTGACATTTATGTAGCCTGGCTAAATTAACCAGCCCAGAACACAGATTATCTTTGGGGTTCTTTTAATCTGAATTATAAAGTAAATGTTCAGACAAAAATCAAAAGATTGTAACAATAAGAAAATAAAGCACAGACAGTTGTCATTCAGTAACAGTTTTGTGTACTGGTAACCCACTGCGACTGCAGATTATTATCTCAACTTCTGGGGGTCTGAAACCCAGGGATGTATATTGTCCATTAGTGGTTATTCTGAACCCATCTAGGAACAAAACAAACTTAACAGTGCAAAAATAACTGTAGTGGCTTCTCCTGTGTGCATGAATCCAGCAGAAAACAGATCCGTCTGAGATGAACGGCGAAGCTGGTCGCAGCAACTCCTGGTGCCTTAACTGTTCCACACTTCGCACGTAAACAGACCACGCAGCGAAAACACGGCATTGAACACCCCCGTTACCCCAGCGCAAGCTAGCACTTCCGTCTCTGTAAATTCCCATCATCCCTTGCGCTCTCAGGGGTACCCCATGTCTCATAATACCAACCTTCCATCTGGCTACATTTAACTATTACATCATGAATGGAGAAGCGTCAACAATGCTGAAAGTTTAATATGAAAATGATTTAAATAGTCTTTGCTTAGAAATTATATTAATATATTGATCTGGAGGTGTCATGGTTCTGGGTCTGCAGCCCAGTGTTTGTGTTTCACACTCTGAAGTTAGGTCCTTTGATTATTGTAGTTGTCAGTGCTCTTAGTCCTCACTCCCTCAGTGTTTATGTCAGCCTGTGTGTAGTCTCTGTCTCCGTGTGTCCTCCCGTCTTTATTTAAGCCCTGATTTTTTTCCCTTGTGGTGTCGTACCATCATACCTCCTCCGTGTCCCTGGTAATTTCCTAGTTCTGTCCCAGTTTAGTTCCCTAATTTTCTTGTTTGTGGTTTAGTTTTCCTGTATTCAGTTTGGAGTTTTTCCCAGCAAATCAAGCTGCCGTGTTCAGTTTACCTTAGCGCGTTCCCAGTGCTGCATTTGGGTTTTCATCCTGCTTGCCATGCAGCCTAACATGTCAGGACGTCATTTTATCAGTGGATGTTTTGCTTTTATTGTTTGAGAGCAAAAAAGACCGAGCATGAAAACGAGTGCTTTACTATGAGCAGGACTCTCATATTGTTAGGTTTGGATCTGGAGACCCTACTAAACGATTAAACCTTGGACTGTATATTTGTGGGTGAATCAAGACACATAAGCGAGCTTCATTTTAACATGACTACATGGAAGAGGATCACGAGGAGACCCTAAGGTCCTGACCTCTCTGACCCGTCTCTCTCTGTCTCCTCTCGCTCCGTCGCTCTCCTCCTTGACTCCGCCCCCCATGCAGTCACCTTTTTATTGTAATCAGCACAGATCATCATTATTTTTTGTTTACAACCTAACTGCTTTTACTGACTGACAGCTGTATACAAGATGCATAATAGAATGTGTTTATCTCGAAGCATCAGCTGATTCAAACATTTCTTGGTTGAGCTTTATGACTTTTGGCCGACCCTTTATCTGACTTCAAAAGGAGACTTTATTAAATGGTGTCTGCAGGCTCTCCGTGATGACCTCATACTTTACTGTGAGCCAGCTGGATTGTTCAGAGGAAGTCTACAATGACTCACTGCTGGTTCAGCCACACTTTACTGTTGGCAAATAAACAGCAGAACCTCCTCAAGCTGATGTCGCAACACCAGAGTGCTTCCCCTGCAAAATGACTCGAGCAGCGTTTCTCTGTGGTTACACTCATGTATATCATGTGTACCAATACTGTCCAGAGACGCTAACTTCTCCATAGTAGAGTTGCAGAGATGGAGGGAAACGACAAAGAGCCCTGCAATGGAGCATTTCATTATCCTGTTACTAGCTGAGAAAAACACACAGCCTCCCTGCCCTCATAGAGCGAGAATGATTTAGTTTCTGAGGCTCTCACCTTTACTGGTGGTTGCACTCAGCTGCTAGCTCTTATTGAACTATAGATTGTGCTACTTTCATAATACAATGTTAACAAGCTCTGGGCAGAGATGTGCAGACTTTCCTTTGGAATTCAACAAAAGATTTAGCACTGCTGTTTAGTAATGACAGACATTTTTTATAAATAGTCCCCCATTTTCACAGGCTTAAAATGAATGAACCACCATAATTCTAGATATAATCATTGTTCCTTGGGGGGAAATCCAGTAAAAATATTGTTTCTTTCCTGTCTGTTTGGACCTCATGCCCACAGTACAAATCAATCGTTGTCATGGTCCTGAGTCTGCACTCAGCGCCTTGTGTTGGTTATGTTTATTTCTAAATTTGGAGTGTATTCCTCACCCTCTGGTTCCTCGCCCTTCTTGTGTTCTTATTACTATTTCTTAGTGCTCAGACCCCTTTACCTCATGTTCTCTGTGTTCCCTTTGTTTTGTGTTCAGTTATCCCTACCGTTGTGTTGCCGTAGTATGAGTATGTGTTGTGCATGAGAATGACACTCACTGCTGAATAGGGCTCTGAGTCTCTGATTTCTATAATCAATTCGGTTTGAATTCAGGAAATGTTGCCTCAGACGTCAGAAACATTATAATTCTGATCACTTATCAGTATGAAGCCATATTTTTATATACATATAAACAGACCGCTGACACTTGCAAGCCATCATCATGGGTGTGAGCATCACAGCAGATGCCTCTGTGTCAAACACAGGGCTTAATATACAGAGGAGTAATGAGCCAATGAGAAACAGGAGGGAGACACAGCTGGGATCAATAGACATAACGAGACAAGGGAAGCAAAAGTAGAAAAACTGACATGAGACACAGACTTTCAAAGTAAAACAGGAAGTAAAACATAGAGACAGCGCGATATGACTGACCGGGGAGATATGAAGCACAGAGACGAAGGGTAACCAACCGTGAAACACAGGGAGGTGTGTTTCACAGCAGGGTTTATTAGGGACAGCTACCAGTTTTGCCATGTGGTTTAATTTAAAAAAGTTGAGATTCTGGCATTTCGGGCAAAATAGATTTATATTTAAAAATCGATTCAGGATTTGAATGAATCGATTCAAATCAGCACATCAATTATTGGAACCCAGCCCTAATGCTGAAGTCACGTTTCACACATGCACACCTGTATTTTTCCTCCACCTGCCCTGTCACCAATTCACATGCTCCTCTGTTTGACACACCCACGCGTGCATGTGCACACACACACACACACACACAGTGGTCATTGTGCGGCCCGTTTGCTTGGCCGCTTTAAGAGGAGCACTGATCCAATTCCAGTCACGTCAGCCTGCGTGGCAGATGAATGGTTGGCCTTGTTGGAGAAAGCTGCAGGAGGATAATGGAGAGCAGTTTGATCTTTGTGGTACGTGTGTGACAACATGTGTGTGAATATGAGCGCTTTGGCATTTTCAAGTGAGCAACGACACACCAGGAGGGGGCAATGTGGCTCCATAACCTTACTGTCAGCCCCACAGACTGCCAGCATGCTGTGCACATGTGTATAGAGTGCATGTGGTTGTTCATGATTCAATAGGATCTCTGGGTGGATGTGTTTGTAACGTGCATGTAATTACAACTTTGTGTGTGTTTATTGCTGTTATTTTTGTAACTCAGAGAGAACATGCTTTGTCAGCCGACTGTCTTCAATAGGAAAAACCACAAATTTCTGCGCTGCTTTTCAGAACAGACCTGCTCCTCTAATCTATTCCTCCAGCATAGTTTGTGGCAATAATGCATTAGAATGTGAGGGGGATGCCTAATTGTCTTCTCAGTGATTCCCCTCAGTGTCCTGTGTGTCCTCCCTTCATCATCATCCATTACCACCTGGTTATTGCTACAGTAGCTGCGAGCCTCATCCCCTCTCACACAGCAAGTCTCACAAAACAGTCCTCACGACAATTCATACAGTGTTAAACAATGTTCATTCATAGACAAACTATGACTCTACCTACCGACACACACATGTTGGTGGTTCTCTGTGTGCATGACCATTCACAAGCATTTAAAAGCATTGAATAAATGTAGTCTACTTTGATCCTGTATGTGTGTTTGTGTGTGTGGGGGGAGTGAATGATTTTTGTACGAAACATGCTTTGAACCCTCAGGATACAAAAGCACTACATAAGCAGCAAGTACACATTTTTTTTTTACACATTATTATGGTTTGGGGGTTGCTTCACAGCTGTTTTTAGGGAAGCAACGTGTGCATGCGTGTGTGTAAAAGACAGCTACTTGGCTTGCAGAGTCATGCTCTCCTTAGATTGTGAGTGCAAAACTTGCTCTGCTCAACACCGCCTGCATTAAATACACCCCCTCCTTGCCCTACTGACATAAACACACACACATTTCTACACGTCCACACTCCACTGGGAGTCATGACAGAAATAACTCTGTCGCTACAAGTTGTTCTCAGGCTCAGCCTCCGAGCCTCTTGGTCTCTTTCTGTGTGTGATGATAATGATGATGTAATGTCCTCGCTATCAACTCAGTCATTTGTTGTTTGTTATTGCAGAGCAGTATGATGATGACTGGCATAAGTAGCTCCTATCTCTGTAGTGTAAACATTGATTGTCTTGTGAAATATATATACATACACACACATATATATATATATATACATACATACACACACACACACACACACACACACACACACACACACACACACACACACACACACACACACACATTCTCAACAGAGCACATACAGTAGAATGTGCACAAAATGACTTAAGCAGTAACAACAACATACCATACATACAACTAACTCAGAGGCCTGTAGTTACCAGGTTTAGACTCTACTACTGAGCCAAGTTTGAAGGATGATGAAGATCTGAGCATGGAGCTGTTGCATAAGCAAATAAACTTTGAAATTATTGACTTTCACACTCTCTACCTCCTGCTGTTCCACTGAATAAATCAGAGCTCTCTCTATCTTTCTCTCACTGCCTCTCTTTTTTGTCTCCCTCTCTGGATGTATTTAGTGCATTCGCAGGAAGGAATCCACAATGTTCTCAGCTATCATTTGGGCTGCAGTACTGCAGTGTGTACTCACACACACAGGCACATTTGCACACAACACAAGGCAGGGTACGAGTGCTTGTATAAACTCTGAATACATAAATGTGCAGCAGGCCTGTATGATGCATGGAAGTTCGTGTGTGTCATTTTTACTGCAGTCTCTTTTTTTCTTCTTCTTAAATCAGGCACATGGGCTGTCCATAGGCTCTTTGCTCCTTTGAATCTATTCTTCATGGCTGCCTTCTCATTGAACCAAGTGCCAACTGAACCCAAGCGCTGACATGTTACATGCTACTCGGAGGAAAATGCGATCGTCTTCCCAAAACGTGTTCATCCGTAGTCCTCTTCATTCTGTCTGCCTTATACATCAATACATACCAGCCTGAGCCGTGACTATCTGTAGACTTATTGACTCTTTGTGACTAAAACTGTATTGATTTATTCCTCAAGATTGCTTGTCTGTTCTGTGTGCCAGTGTGTGCTTGCTTGTGTGATCTGTCCTCATTGATGGGTTTGTCTATTAAATATCACAAAGAAAGTAATTTTATAAATGTATCAAGGAATTGCCTTTTTGTATATGCTCTCTTCATGAGTCCAGGCCTAATCAGCATGTGCGTGTTGATGACAGAACATGTACGGTTTACCTTATTTGCTGACTTTGATATGGGCATCTATTCATCATCTTTCAACTTTCATGCATACTTTCACACAGACAGACATACACGCACAGATGCGCACATGTAATCAAAGACAAACATGTCAGGACACAGATGGCACATCTAAAGTCAGTACTACCTGGAGATGAGGAGAATGGGAAGGTCCCATTTCACTACGGGAAACTGTATGTGACAAATAAAGGTTATCTATCTATCTATGAGTATTGGAAAGAAAATTGCATGGAGTGGAAGCGCACTTTATTGGAATTCAACAGCATTGAAAGGTAACAGGTTCTTAATCAATATGTAGTGAAGCACTTAACATGGAGAGAGCTGGAAGTGTGACATAAATTGCTGCTGAAATGCCAGGAAAAGCTGGATCAGATGGTAAGTATTGGTAGAGATAATGATGTTGGTTGCCTAATCATAAGCTGAAGGGCAAAGTCCAATCTGTTCTTTCTCCAGAAGTGTCCTCCTTCTACGGTTATTTTTCAATGAGAAGGATAGTCAGACAGATGTCAGTGCAATTCCCTGAGAGTCTGAAATAGAAGTTGAGTTGCTGTAGAAAAAAACAAAAACAGTTTGTCTTATAACATGTGGTTTACATTCTGATATATATGTTTTTCTAAATCTCACCAAGTAGTTTCTGATGCTTAAATCAAACCAAACAGTGACAGAAAAGAGAAAGTTAAAGATGAACCTATAAGAAGAGCAACCCCAGCTGGAAGTGAAACGTGTGGTCTTTACTTGGAAGTCATGTGATCGTGGCATCTGTCATCCCACCTGCAAACTTTTGGTGATTGTTGTTCTTCTTGATCTGGAAAATGGTGTGGTGCAGCAGTACACATCCCACATTGGAAGGGATCATGACCAAACATGAGTATGTAAAGAGTTAGGAGTGCATGAAAGTTTCAATCTCCTCGTGCACAACGTGTTCAACCAGCCATCAGTAATCACACTTATATACTTGTGCTACTCTCTGTTGATTGGTGGTTGTATTTCACTTGGCCTTTATACATGTTGGGTTTTTTTTTTTCTTCAAATAGCACTGTTTATGTATTATAGCTGAAACACTTTCATCTTCCCCATTAAGAAATATTAAGAAGCATACTTATCAGCAAGAGCCAGTACTCTGAAACAGAGAGGTCATACAATATCTTATCTTTTTGGCCTGTACTTAGTTGCTTCCTATCACATCAAGTAATTGTATATGTGATCAAAGTTTCAATTATACACATTAGATTGGAATAAGAATTGGAATTAAGTTATACTCCGTGTTGGGCGAGCAATCAAGCACTACGTACACACACGGATGTACAATACATATTCGATATTAAACAAAATGCATTGGAACCAAAATGAATAAATAAATGCTGGAATTGTCACAATGTGTTTTCTTCCACTTTTGACTATTCCAAACACTACAAGAAGCAAACACATAGGAGAAGATACAAAGAGGAGAGCGAGGCTGCACCAGTCTTTGTACCATTCTCTCCTCTGATAAGTGATGTGTTATTTTTTTGGCAATGTTAAAACTGTCTTAAAATTGCTACAGAGAATGTATTTGCAGGGTGAAAGTCTAGCATTCACTATTTGATTCAAGATCTGAGAAGTACTTTGCTAGGGGTGACGTTATTAAATTATTAAATTAATAAGCAATGTGTATTTTTAAAATGTCTATTGGTCTTTCCTTTTATTATTATAATTACTTCAAATTCATGCTTATGGAATTTGAAAAGAAAAACAGCTTATTGGTGGCTTGTTAAAAACGGATGCCTTTCGCAGTGACATCAACTGTACTTCATCTCGTCTAAAAAGGAACTTTGCAAGAAAGCGGGTGCATGCTCACACAGTGTTCTAATGTGTTTCAGTAATGATATTTTAGGCTTGTAATACTGTCCATGAAACCGTTCTAAAGTAATTACTTTCGTGAGAGTTTTGCTTGCTGTCACTAAAAATGTCAGATGTCACAGTTAGCTACTGATTAGTAAGGTTCAGACTATTCCTGGACATTACAGATTGGGTTATGTCCCACAGCACATGACTTTGAGCATCAGCTGTCTGAAGATGATCTTTAAAATCACAAGGCCACCCAGCTTCTTGCAGCAACAATGGGGATATCAAATCCCATTTAACACCAAAGATGTAATTTAATTTCATTCAGATTTAATTAAATATGCTTAAAATCATATTTTCCTCAATTTCTGCCTTATCCATCAACTCTTTGTGTTTGCTGGCCCTCTTGGGTGATCCCGCAGGGTTTCTTTTTCTTCTTTTTTTCTGTGACATTTCAGAGCAATTAAAAATTTGGCTTATCTCACAGTTTTCAACTTACCACACCGCCACTGCTGTGACTACATCAAAAGGTTGAGTGCAGCCTTGAATAGCGTGAGTGTGAATACGAAGGTCTTCAAGTGAAAAGTGGAAAGGTTAAGCAATTAAGACTAAGCTGAAATCACTGGATATCATGAAAGAAGAATATGTTTCAATGGAGCTTTGGACTGACTTCTCAGTGACTCCGAGTTTAAGAATGAAATCCTCTATGCTTACTTTTTTTTTTTAAGGCTCTCGCAACCAAGAACAAACTAAACATGCGATTGTCTCATTGGGCACATCAACAGACACACATCCTTATCCTTATATGCAATGCTTGAGAAAGCACTGAGTGTAATAAGTCTTTTGCTATTGGAGAAAGGATGCACTGTAGAAAATAGGATGATGCCATAGATGGATGAATTTGGAAGTAACCTTTGGTGCTTGAAGATGTTGGAGCTGATTATCAAGGGTTTAATCTAATAGAAGAATATATTTAATGGATAGCTATCAACATACACAGGGTAAGCTAGGGCACCTTAAGCTAATGGAAGACAATGTCACACACATATTGTATTTTGTAATATGTCAAGCCCCACTTTAATATATATACTGAATTCACTGATTCATCACCTCACAGCAACATCCTGAGTTAGAATACACCAGCCAGCTGGGGCCTTTCTAAGTGGACCCTGCTTCTATACCCTATGACAGCAAGGAAAAACTCCAGCACATTACTCCACCAACCGGAATAACTTTCCGAGATCACACCAAAGACTCACTCTGGGTTTAAAAATGTCCAAAAGTATTGCTTATTCATGAATCAAAACACTCTGTGCAGAACAAACGCCTCCTTTGTCATCCTGGAGTCTCTCCTGAGATTGAAGGATGACGAAGCTGAGTCAGGAAGTAAGCTGTGACAGTGCCGAGGAGTAAAACGGTTTCAGCAAACACCTCTGTTGCTATCGAGCAGCAAGTAGAAATATGACTTCTGTGAGGAGTTCGGTGCTGTCAGCACTGAGGAAGTGTAAAAAAAGATCACCCATATGGTCAGTTTCAAAAAGCTGTGCTCAAAGCAAAATAAAATGGACTGTAAAGTCACCTTCGAAAGTACATCTAAAAGAAGTCAAGTGCATAATGTGAAAAGTACTGAGTGTGCGTGTATCTTGACATCTCTTGCTGTGTCAGGGGCCTCTGCTCTGATCCCTCTCCTCCTCCTTTGAGGGAGCGAGGGAAGGATCACTCCTTCTTCAAAGTCTCTCTTTCATCTCTACCCCATCACACCATCCTCTGGGGGAGGGGAAGCGGCACAAGCAGACAGGACTGGCTTTTTATACATCATTCTCCTCCCTTCCTCACTCCTCTACTCATTCGCCTTTGCCTTGCATATTTCCAGGGGACTCTTAGCCCTCTTTGGCCTGAAAACTTTATGTGATTTGGGTTTTTGTTGTTTTCTCATTCACATTTGGTTTACAATTTACATTCACTTTCACCCCTCTTCCCTCTTCCAGTGGCCTTCTTTACTTAATTTCATGTAGCAGACATATATATAGATATATACTTATATAGATAGACTTTTAGCGGTGTTTTTTTTTTCCAAATATGTATTGCTTTACATGCTTTAGGACTCAGCAACAGCAATTTTAGCTGCAGCACCTGTTTACCCCAGTTTTTCAATCAGAAACCTGCCATGTGTTGCATTTTCCTGGAGTATCTAGACATTAGCACATTCATGAATTCTCAGAAACGATTAAATTACCAATACTTTACTCCAGGAGGGAAACACACTGTTCTAAAATGGCATAATGTACAAAGTGTGGGTGGCAGGCTGTTCTCTGGTGTCTCCTCACTTCACAATTGAGCTGTATACTTTCAGAGCTCGCCGGACCCCCAACACACCTTCTTTCCTCTCCCACTTCCCTCACACAACACCCCTGGGGACAGAATTTACAGCCTTTGGTTCCCAGGAGTTTGTAAAATGCTGTTCCAACAGACTAACACAACCTCAGGGATGGTTAACACTCAACTCCGGGATTTACACTCTGCATGATCACTTAGCCACATTATGCCACACAGGCACAGACTCACACATACTCTATACACACATGGCTGTGTGATGGTGCCAGTCTCATATCTCTCCAAAGGGATTTGACTGGGATTAGTGTGCAAAGCCAGTATCCACTTGATAATGGTGTACGCCTGTTTATGGTTTTAGTCTTTTCACTCTGTCTTTATTTGAGACAGTCTTCGTGTGCTTTTGTGTCCCTCCTTTTATTTTGGCCACTAGTCAAGGAGGGCACTTCGTTATTTGCAATTTCTATTTCATCCCATAGAAAATCTCATTTAACTCTCTCTTTGACTGTCTGATCCAGTATATTGATGCTGTTTTCTCTTACTTAGACTAAGTAATTGTCTTTGGTGCTCACTTAATCCGTTTTTGATTTACTCTTAGATTATCATAAATTACATCTGCATTAAGCCACATCTATCCATACTAGCCTCTTATAATTTCTTTGATCTAATTAATCAGCATGCTATCAGATGGGCATTTTTTTGTCAGTTTACCGTTTCAGAGAAAGTGTTATTACTTTAAATACCGTATATCTTCCATTAGTAGCCCCGGCCTTTATTCAAAAAATTATCCGGCCGGCCCGGCGTTTAAAACGGACCGGCGGTTATTGGAAACAGGCCTTTATTCCCTTCTTGGAATTGTCACGGAAGTGAGAAGGAAAGAGGATCCAGGCGCGATTTTTAGACTGAGGTGAAAAGACAGTGCATTTACTTACAGTGCTCCAAAACGTATTCCAACAGTTCACAAATAATGCAGTTCCCAATTGAGCTCCTCGTTTGCTCCCGAGTGTCTCCTTGTCTGTGGTAGCGCAGTGCAAGAGTGGTGCTCCCAGACACGTCTCTCCTCCCGACTCTCCAGGGGTGGACCTAAAAGACCAGAAAATCACAGGCAGGTTCGCTAGCCGACAGTTCCAATTCAGTGTAATAATCCCACTTCGACGGTTGCCGTGCATCCAGCTTAAATGCCGCTGGTCGTAGACGACGGCTGATTGCAAACAGCTGGCCAAGTGACGAGATGCAGGAGCGAGGTTCCAATCACACTCCATACCAGTTGGTGGCGGTAATGCACCATTCAGTTGTTTGCCAACCCAATAAAATTTAAAAGAAGAAGAAGAAGACAGCGAGAGGGACTTCCGGGTCGAAGGTCGCCCGGCTACTATTGAGGACCGGCGTCTATTTGTCGTGACATGTTTTCAAACCGGCGTTTATTAGAAACCGGCATTTAAAAGAGGCTATTAATCGAAGATATACGGTATTGCACACTTTCTATAAATCCAATACTTCATTTCACTTCTCAAATATCACTGTGTATGATATATTTAACTGACATTTTTTATCGTAACAACCAACGATTTATACAGGAAAATCATGACGATTAACAGGTTGCCCAAACTTTCGCATTCCAATGTATCTGAGACACTTTTCCATAAGGTCTAACAATGACATCTTTTTCCATAGGGTCTAACAAAAGCCACTCATCCAAACATAAACTTTTTTGAATGAGTATTTCAAGCAGGCTATTGTAAGCAGAAACTGATGACTATGGGTGCCACCTACTTAGTGAGGAGAAAAGTGGGACTGACCACCAGGCCCTAAATGTGAGAGAGGCCCTTGGAAGGCTGGAAGGAAAAGTTTGTTTTGTTTACCATTTTTATTTTTTAAGTAATTACTGTTTTAATTAAATTCCTTAAATAAACTGGTTGGGTGACTAAACTTTGATTTAAAAAAGCCTCTCTGATGCCACATTCAAGTAGGGCTGCAACAATTTGTTGACATAAACCACTATAAAAATTTGTCAATGTGGAATTTTATTGTCGACATGTCAATATCACACAAATGTGCACCTAACTTTATATGATATACTACTAAATTTGTGATTAGTAATGGTCTTTTCTAATTATGTTTTACTAGTATTAAACAAGGACATATTCTGGAGTTTTTCCTGAGCATCATGTACCTCTCAAATGGCTGAAGTGACTGAGAGCAACTTTAGCATGTCTATTAGCAGCTGGGGACATCATCTCAAAGATAAGAGTAACTCAAGAGCATCAAAAAGAAAATAAAAAAAGAGGAGAAAAAGCAAACCAAAGGATGTCAGCTGTTAAAATTCTTTAAAAAGGCAGGTGACCAGAGCACAACAGGTTAAGAAGGTTAAAAATGGTTAAGCAATCAGTAGTTGTTAAAGACAATGATTCAGTGTCAGATGAGATACTATGCCAAAAGTATTCACACGTCTGTGCTTCAATGAGATTCCGTTTCATTCTAAAGACTGCGCTGTCATTGCAAGTGGGAGAGTTACGGCGACAAGCGATTGACAACGATATTGATTTTGACAGCGACATACCCTGGTGGTCAAGCCTGTGGTGTGCCCCTGTGTGTTGTGGTGGACATGAAACGTTTTCTTGAATGGCACAAATAATTTGTGTGAAGTCTTTTTGTGACACCTGATCATTTTGTAAATAGATGTACAAAAAACGCCTGAGGTATTGGCTGCATTTTTAGGCAAATAGTTGCATATAAGTTTGTTGTTTCAAAAATTTTACATAGGTTTTTAAATTTTACTATTTGGGTGAATGCTGTTGGTAAACAGCATCAACCTATTGAGATCCACAGATCCATGGAATTCTTTATTCTTTATTATTATTATAACTAGTTGCTCCGTTCT